>JAPYZK010003841.1:0-26284 GCA_030522785.1 Platygaster equestris
GTTTTTGTCCCACGGCGCAAGCATCGCTCGAAAAACGGGACCTTAGGACTGCTACGCAGGTATCAAAAGACGCGAAAAACTAAAAATGTGGTGAAAAAACTTTTTCTTAATCGAAAATTTTCAAAGTCAAAATTTACCGTCAAGAAAACAATAATTGTTGCATAATGTTATATTTTTCAACTGCAATAGTGTAAAAGCTACTTAAAATGTGCTAGCGTATTGATATTGAACGAAAATTAATGAGTTGTAATCACATACATCATTTTATAATACTGAATTATTTTTGATTTAATGATATTCGCATGAATGATTTGTTATTTAAATGTAATGTAACATTATTTTCCTTCAAAAACAATATAAAATTTAGAAATTAAGTGGTTGGAAATGTTTGGCGACCTTAAGGCGATTTGGAATTATTGACGGGCGATTGTCGGTGATTTAAGTGTCATCTACTGACGACTACCGTCCAAGTCCATCTGGCAACACTGCCAGAATGCAGGACGATAAAGAGTGCCAAATACCCCTTTGGAGTATGAAAGAGTATCCCGAATAAACAAAATAATAATAATGATTATTCAGAAGGTATTCCAAACTACCAAAAATTATTCTGAAATGAAGGTCACATGATCATTCATTAAAGAGAGGTCGAAAAATTTCCCGATTTATCATTTTCAGTCAATCTGAAATAACATGTGTTTATATAATTGTAAGTAAAGAAATTCGAAGCTGACATTTTGTTGATTTGATTAATGACGACATTGTGTCTAGCTCGTATTGATTCTTGTAATTTTCTTATCTTCGCGATATGTGTAACCGCTTTTTTTGTTACATCACACCCGTCTGGATTGATACTCAAAATGCAAATATTGAGACCCCTGCTCGATTACGACAAACACGGTCGAGTAAAAGTCGATTACGAATTCATGGATATACCCGAGACTTTAAGATCATGTTAATTTTTACATGGTGCTTGGGTTTTTTGAGGATGCGAAAAAGTTACGACATTTTTGGCTGGCCTTTTCAGCACTTTTCTAATCGGATTTATTTGGGCGTTGGAGAAATGTTTGTCAAGTGTCATTTTATACGAAATTAGGACTGGATTTAAGTCCACATTTCATTGTCAATGGAAAATGTTCACGATTTTGTATTGAATAAGAATCGTATTTTAAAATCACGAAATTTATGATGAAAACCTTCATTCTTACCGCGGGCACTGAAATAACATGAGAAAAAAGTGTCATTGAGGAATTCAATCCATCTGTAACAACCCCTTGATTATTTGCCATTGAAAAATTTTATGACTTCGCGTTTGAGCTGACACTTTGTAGGACACTTTTTTTCTCATTACTTTTACACATTTTTACACATTTTACAGTCTCTCTGAAACCCAAGACATGAAGTGACAAAAAATTCACTTACACCATTTTCATGTCCTAGCTTGAAGAATAATTCCTTCTATTTCTTTTTTTTTCCAAAATTCTTATATATCTTTGAGAAAAACAATTATTTATAGTAATCACGTGAAAAATAACTGTCGAAAAAATCCTCAACATATAAAAAAATTAGTTACAATATTACATTTCCACATTCAAAGAAAGCAATGGATTTTCGAATTTGAATGTATAGAATTTAATTCACAATTAATCAAGTTCTAATTAATTGAATTCCTCACACATAGTATAGTGAATTATCCTGATCATGAAAGAGAGTCGATGCATATTGATAAATAATTCTTCGTATATTTTACGGGAAGATAAATAAATCTCACCGGTATTTGTACGAGCGTGCCATTATTGAACTGAGGATAAGAATACAAAGGGATGACGGGGACTGTTCCATTTCGGAAAAAAATGGGCCCTTCAATAGGCGTCACTTGCATATTATCCTCGTAATTATCGCCCAAACCCTCATTATCGTCGTCGTAATCTATAATCGCGTGCAATGATGTTTTCGAGCCTGGACCTCCTCCTCCAGCGTTCACTGGAGCGTAACTTCAACGAACAAAAAAACATTCATTTTTCATCCGAAAAAGTTATAGGCAGTTGAAGGGTGGGAACCCGAAAAAGAGTACACATTTAAAGAGACTTTTCAGTACAGCAGAGCGAAAATACCATTCTTTCATTCGTGGAAGGTCATAATGTGAAATGAATCAAAAGCTACGATGAGTCTCGAAAATACGACTCCTGCATCGTGTATCGAATATAAGTAATGAAAAATGAAATAAGTTTTAACGTACAATATCATAATTATATATTATGTGTGATGAGAACCGCGGTAGCGCAGTGGTCAAGCCACCAAGCTGCCAGGCTCCAAGGATGCGGGTTTATATCCTGGCGGGGTCAGATTTTTTTCTGTAGCTTTTCTGCTCAGAAAAATTCTCTGATTGCCAATAGACAATTCAAACTCACATCCGAGCTATACCGTCACTTGGTTTTCCATGGTTTCCCAAGTGAGTCAATGGGGGGTTGCAAAAACCCATAGTTGACGTGAATACCGGTCATTTTTTTATATTATGTGTGGATTTATAAATTTCGGAAACGTATTCAAGATTGAAATAATCTGAATGAATTGAAACGTATTCTATAGCGGATAAGCGTGGCAAATAAAAATTTTCCTTATTGGGGAAAATTACTTTGTATTACCAGTGATATGAATTTAAAATTGTCAGTGACGCATTTTTGGATGATCAGTGACGCATTTTGGATTATCAGTGAATAGTGATGGACTTTTGGATTACATATCAGTGACGCATCTCTGGATTGTGATGGACTTTCGGATTATCACTGATGGACTTTCAAGTTATCAGTGACGCATTTTTTGATTATCAATGACGCATTTTTGGCTAATCAGTGACGGATTTACCGATTGTCAGGTATGGATTTTCGGACTAACAGTGACGGATTTTAGATTATCAGTGAACGCATTTTTGGATTATCAGGTACGTATTTTGAATTCAATTAAGATGCTTTTTCATTGCATTCTATCTATTTTATCTGATTTCATGCCAATTTGTTGCCAGGGGGTGAGATAGAAAGTAATTCACTCTAATCGCATTAAAAATAAGTGATTAATAAATTGTGTGGCATTTCCGACGAATCGGAGCGAAATTTTCTCTCTTGATTAACTGTTAGCATAATTTTCAACATATTTCTTCATTTCGTTAGATATTTTACGGTTTCTGTTATTTTTTATCAATTTTTGAGAATTTTCGGGGATATTGCAAAGTACTCAAAAATTTTCGAAAACATTGAGGACTGTAAAAGAATGTTGGAACGTGTGCATAACATGTGAGATTCTCACCCTTCAGGTCTCAAAGGATAGTCCCCTCCTACACCAATCTCAGAAGGACTTCCTTGAGAATCTTGTCGAGTCTCCGAAATTCTCGTCGACAGTTCCGATTCTTCGAGACGAGCTTCTCCTTGAACTTCTCGAATATTTCCGCCCTCCTCATCATAATCTGCATTGTTCTCTCCATAATCATCGAAAGAAGGGTCATCGAATGATGGCACCTCAGAGATAATCTCAGAACTCTCATTTTTTTCGGTTTTATTTTGTTCTTTCTGCTGTGCCTGTTGTTGTCGAGCTGATCTGTATTTTTCTTGTTTCCCTTGTTTCTGTTGTTGTTTATAATGTCCAGCATATGGGGAATTTTTGAAAGGTTCTTCATCCTCATGAATTGGCTCGGGGCCCGGAGGTAAAATCGAGTCTATTCGAAAACTGTTGACGTTCGACGGGTAAAAAAATGGGGCAATCGTTGGGATTGGCTGGTATGCCGAAAAATTTGCAACTGACATTTTCGGTCTGGTTCAACTTTATGTCATCACTATTTTCAACTTCGAATTCGATTCAGAAGGTTTTTGTTTTTTTTGTTTTTTGTTTAGGAACAATAGGTTTTTTAGTAAGCCAACATTCTTCTATTTGTTGGTAATTTTCTGCAAAAACATATCTGAAAATAAGAGAAGAATATTTTGTTGTACTTGCTGTCGTTGACGTACTTTTTTCTTGCCAATTTATTGTTATGTTGTAATTGACTTCTCCTATACCGAACCCCCCGAGTCGAAATTTTGGTACGAAAATGGGTGTCAATTGTGTCTCTTGGAAGGCCTCGTTTGGATCTACGTACAATCGTTCTACGCTTTTTGAGACCGAAGTGAGGCCCTACTGTTTTCTTCGAAAAAACGACGCGCTAGTCTTTTTTTCGGTTTTTTCTCGCATTTGCTAATAAGAATGAATTTTGATGAAATTTCATCATTTCCATCGTTTACTTGACTTTCAAATGCATTTTAAAAATAGCTCGGAAGATGAAAAAGATATTCCGCAAAGAGAAAACATATCTCCATGAAATTCTGTAGCGTCACTCCGAAAACTGGAAATTGAAACCTATCCTACCTTACAAAGAATCGAACACGGGACCTATCGCACGCTATCCTAAGAACCTAACCGCTACACTATGGGATTTTAACAAGGACCAGTACGTAAGAAATCGTGTAATAGATAGCAGAGGAATGACAGATTTTTACACACCAGACACTTGCAAGCTGTCACAATTTTAAATTTAGATTTTTTGGGTCCATGATGCAGTTGCGAACTAATTGTAAGAGCTTTTAAAGCCTAGGGCGGTGTCTGCCACGAGCCTTCCCCCCCATCCTGCAAATTCTGTTTCAACATTATGAAATCCGGAAGGATTTCGCTTAAAAAAATATAAATAAAAAATATTAGAGCGCGCTCGAAGACAAAATCCGGCCGAGAGTATATACGAAAATAATCATCGCCGTCTTCGTCCCACCCGCGCCGCCTCACTGCAAACGAGAAAATATAGACCGTATTCAAACTAACGTGCGTTGAATCAAAAGGTTCAAATATTGAATAGACTATATTCGACGACGGTGATTTTAAATACTTTTTTCCTGCTGCGCCCCTATGTGTATGCTAACATTGCTCCCTAATAGTAGCAATCTTGGCGTACGCATCATCACTCACCCGAGAGTTGCATTCGTTGACTGAAGCCCGAGTTATGCACGCTATTTTTGACAATCCCTTCATTGAATTATCGATTTTCGAGCCTGTAAAGTGAGTGCGCAAGAACAACCTTCGAAATATTCACGAACGGCACAGATGAAAAGAGGATTACTTGTCATCCCGCTCCTCGACCAATCAGATGCGCCTGTTACTTTTCATCCCGCTTCTCGACCAATCAGATGCGCCTGTTACTTTTCATTCCACCGTGAAATTCACTCGCCCACTTTCGCCCCGCTTTACAGGGGATGAAAATCGATCATTCAATAAAGGGATTGTGAAACAAAATATTCTTAATATATTCTTCCTATCATTAGGCTCATGGGACGAAGGTCGGACATTGGAATGTTCGAGGAATTTTTTTGGGAATATTTTCAGAATATTTCGAGTAAATTCCGTGTTGTTAGGCGAATTTTTGAGCTTTTGAGATTTTCCAAGTTAAGGGTATTTCGAATTATCTAATCATATTGGAAATTCAAAAATTTTCACTATTCGAATAATGCTACACATATCGTGGAAATTTTCATTCCAATTATTTTGTAGAGTTTTTTGTTATATGAGTATTTTTGAAGTGTTTAGAATTTTGAATATTTATATTATTCTGAAATTTTTTAAATTTTCCAGAAATTTTAAAATTCATATAATTTCGGAATTATCCAAATTTCAAATTATTTTGAAAGTAATTAAAATTGCGATATTATTTGAAGTTCCAAAAATTCGGAATATTCGAATCATTTTACGGAATTTCAAAAATATGGAAAACTTCCAGAACTTGTAAAATATCACATAGAAATTTAAAAAACTTTAAATAGTTTAGACATATTTAAAATTATATTACTTCCGATCTTCGAGAAATCTTAGAAGTTTTGGAGTTTTGGATTATCTTAAGGATACTGAAAATTCAGTGGAGGGGGGGGGGGGGGGGTAAGGGACATGTCTCGGTTTTTCGTTCCCACTATCTGAACACCTTATGCGTGCGCCAACATTGCTACCATTAGGAAACAATGTTTGCCTACACATAGGGGCTCAGCAGGCAAAAATATTGACCGTTTATTTCCAAGTGTCGATAAAGATTAAAACGATGACATTCACGAGCCTGACATATGTAATGAAATTATTTTTCAACTAAATAATTATAAAAACGCTGAAATACTCATTAAGTATGAGGCACCGCGACTAAAAAATGAAAACCCTCATTGAAAAGCTTTTTTAAGGCCTCTAAGGTACTTATTTCGGGACCGCGACACTTGACGACACTTCGTGACTCTGTAGAGTCATGAAGTATCGTGACGGAGTCATAAGGGTAAGGGACCAAGATAATCAGAATAATATGATTTCATTTCTCTCAGCGAGGTAATTTGTAAATGTTAGGTCCTAAATTGAGGCTCAAAGATACCTTGAAACACGAAAATCGAACGGAAAAGGCCCAAACGAGACCTTTGAAGACGATTTCACCCAACTAATACCCAATTGCGGTACCAAAATTTCGATTCGGGTACCGCACACACGTGAATTTGGATGCAAATCTGATTAAAGATTTTTCGAATCCTAATTAAAAAGTAAAATTTTGATGTTGACGATTCTATCATGCCGTTTTGCAATAGTTCCACTTTCACGGATTCACTTTCTTCTTGTTTCGACGTTCAGGAAACTATTTGAATATCGATAGAGAAATATTGAGTAATCTAAGAGATAAATCTCTAAAAAAGTGGAAAATGGACTGCAATATCTTATGTTAGATTCGATAATCGGGTTTCAACGGTGAAAAAATGCGTGAAAAAACGGCAAACGCATTTCATTGAAGAAAGTATTGACGTATTTCGTGAATGTGGAATGTTTGTCGAGTGGAATTAGTCAACAAATTAGAGGGATTTTTTTTTTATTTCATGATGCTTACCGCATTTCTTTCTTTTTTATATAAAATTAGAACAACCTATGATAAAGAGTAGATAAGTATAAAAAAATTTTTTTTATCGATTCTGTACACTCTAATTCCAAAAATATGATTGATTATTTTTTAGCACGAATTCTCAGGGTTAAACTCATTGAATTCAGAATCCCTCCCCCACTATTCCAAGTCAACCAGTTAGTGAAACAATTGACTTTATTTTTATAAAATTGAGTTTTTTGAAGTCATATTTTTTATAATCTGGATTCGTTGCAGTATATAAAATAATTATAATAATTTAACTTTAGTATTGCGTCAGAAATTTGAAACAAAAATAGCGGAGATTTGGAATTTTATAATTCGAATTAAAGTAGGAGTTTTTAGATTTAATAGTATAGAATTATGGCAACATATGATATATTGCAATAATTCTACTTTCAAATTGATTCGTGCGTAAATTTTTAGCGTTGTAAAGGGACATTTTAGGATATTCTCTGACGTGTTTTGTTTAATATATTTGTCAGCGTCCCTGACAATTTCAAACAACTTACTCGAATATTTTTGAGAAACATTATATTTTTTTTCGATATTAGGTCGATAAAAAAAGACATACAATGTAAAAAGTGTTAAGAGGAACGATTAATCCAAAGCATGAACAGTTCTATTGGATACTTAAGAAACAACGGATTTGTAAGGATTCGAAGTTTTACGAGAAGTAATCGATAAATGAACGTGTTGAAAGCCTGAATTTTCCTCCCTTAAAACAATTTTGTTTTTTTTCAAGTTTTCGGCATGTTTGAAAGTTGATAGTCCGTATACGGACTCCATCAAATTCGGAAATATTTCAGTATGGTTTATTCGAAAATATAGTTTAAAACCAAATGATTAAAATGTGAAGAAATTATATAAAATTATTAGTATACAGATTAGCATTTCAAAAATAAATCCATTTACGTGTTATTCAAAAAATAAATTGAACATACGATAATTCAAGGAAAATAGCTCTTAAAATAAATTTTGAAAATATTTCAAACTTATAAATTTTCACAAATACTCAACATTTCGGTTCATCGCACAAAAAATTCTGAATTTCTTGGAGTTTTCGGCACGTTTAATAGTTAATATACTAACTCCATGTAGTTTTAATATACAGATTAGCATTTGAAAAATAAATCGATGCACGTGTAATTCCAAAAATGAATTCAACATACAAAAAATTAAGGAACATAGCTCGTAAACTCAATTTTGAAAATATTGCAAAATTGTAAATTTTTACGAACACTCAACATTTCGGTTCATCGCACAATTTTTTGCTGAACTCAGAATACACCTGAAATACTCATTCGCAAAGCCAATCGCAGATTATTCATTGGAACATTTCCCGAAATTTCCCACAAATTATGACTGAATTTGTTCCAAACAAACCCAAAAATTCGCGGAGTGTCCTTTCGATCTTCGATACCGCGCGAAATCACCGCACAAACTTTCACTTTTTATCCAAAATTAAAACTCTCACAAAGTGCTCACCTTGAAAGATAAGTAAATCCGCAAAGTCGTTGAAAATCCGCGAAATTGGTGGTTCGGTTTTCGCGTAGGAAAATCAAATCGCTCTTCGCCGGCGAAGCTGATCAACTGAAACGATACGCGGGACCGACCAAGGAGCAATAAGAGCGTTCATGAAAGAGAAGATACTTTTCTTTTTACCTTTCGTGTCCCCAGTCGCTTCTCTTCTCATTTCTCAACCTCCCCCTCCCACCCGCTTGCCGCCAAATACTTTACTTTCATACGTGTTTGCTTATTTTATGGGTGTTTTTTTTTTCGTCTCGAGTTTGGACTTTTTTTCATGGGGAGGAGTGTTGTTTCCGAATTTTTTTACTGTAAAATTCAGAAGTGAAGGTTTTGAAAACTTGAGGTCTCTGGGTCGATATTTGAGCAATATTTATACCCTCATTTTGAATTTTTCATAATGCAGGCAACGGGAAGTTTTCATAACTTCCAAATTTGAAAATGTTGAATGAAGTTATCAAAATTAAGAAAATCATTTAACTTCAGAATTACTAGAACACTTCGAATACATTTTTGTTCATACTTTGCAATTGCACATATGTGAAAATGGCAAAAATCTCCAAATCATTAGAAAATCATCAGATCTTCCCTCGGATGTTCAAGCGAAGATTTGGTGATTTACATAACACCATTAGAAAGTCGATCCTGATATGCAAAGGCCGAGGCAATTTGTTTGATTTCCCTTTTCTCTGACTTTTTTGCGTGATGTTTGGAGATCTTGTGTGACATAAATGTTACACTTCTGCGATGAATGTAATCATTTTGGGATGTTTCGGGAATTCGTGCGAAGATTTTATTACACTGCATTTGTCAAAAGTGATCAGCACCGGATTAATAGTCAGGCCAAGAAAAAATTTAAAAAATCCGGGAATTATTCAAATTTCACATAATTTCGGAGAGAAATTAATACTACGAAAATCACCGGAAATTCAACATGATTCTGCTTGGTTTAATACAAAAATATGAAAATTATGAAAAAAATATCTGCAGTTTTTGAAATTTTAGAAAGTTAACACAATAACCACGAAACTTATA
Source organism: Platygaster equestris (assembly GCA_030522785.1). Lineage (NCBI taxonomy): Eukaryota > Metazoa > Arthropoda > Insecta > Hymenoptera > Platygastridae > Platygaster > Platygaster equestris. The sequence continues at coordinate 9,506 of JAPYZK010003841.1, forward strand.
TTTCAAAAACTTGAAAAAAATTACGAAGTTTCGATCATTCAATGATATTTTCGGAATTATTGCTCAATTAAAAGAAGTCATGCGTGTTACTGGAAGATTTCCTGAGAATATAAGAAAAATATAATGAAATTCTGAATTGCAAATTTTCTGCAAAATTAAAAAAGTCACAAAAAATTTGTATATTTAAGAAAGTATTGAAAAATGAACAACATTTTCTAGAAATGATAACACTAATCCGAATTTGAGAATATAAAAAATTCGACAAAATTCTGCATAATATTAAATTAAAATTGGAATAAAAGAGAATTCTTGAAAGTTATATTCCAACAATATGAGTAAATTCTGAACTTTTCCAAAAATTACGAAATCCTGAAAAAATCGATATTTTCAAAAGTTCCACAAGTTTAAAGTTAACGAACATTTAAAGAAAATATAATATCCACAATGCAAATTAGTAAAAAATTAACATAATTTCACGTGGTTCAAGAAAAATCTCAAAAGTAATTGAAGAAATAGAAAAATTTATTAATTTTCTCAAATTTACGAAAGTACAAAAAATTTGGATATTGTATCTATCCTCGTTCAATATCGATGAAATAAATAACCGAATTTACCAAATAATTGTTACTCTAGTTTCATTTTTGTTCACTCCATTTTTCACGTTTGGTAAAGAGCTGCCACCAGTGCCACCATCAACTGGCCTCAGGACCCCTACCAACTTGAACGCGGCCCTGAAAGTAATATAATAATTTTAATTTTTCGAACGATAAGACAAAGTAAAAATATCGATAGTAAATACTAATATCGTCGAAAATTTCAAAATGGTGATTTAAAGACTTTGATTTTTCGTCCATGTTGAGTACCGTACTCAACATAACTCAACCGTTACTCTCATAGAATAATAAACCACGTAATTTTTCAAATAATTAAAGTAAACGTGAAAAAAGAGCCTGCAGCATGGCAATCCGTTTTTTCCAGCTGCTTGTTCAACGACAATGCACACGGGGCTAAAAACCACACCCAAGTTCACTTTTGCACTAATGACCGTTATTTTCGTCACGCAACACCGTGGAAAAATTTTCCTAATAAGGAGCTTTTGCTCTGTTTTCGCTTTTCAACACGTTACTTCTAGGCAAAAAATCATTGTCTCATTTTAAAGTAGCAAAAAATATTTCAGTTACCTAAGTTTCATTGCAAAGTGAAAAAAAATGTTTTGTTGATCAACTGTTCAATATCTAATTTTTCGAAAAACTGATTTTGTTGACTTAAACATGTAAGGATTCTTTGTTTATAGATTTTGATACATGAGAGTTTAGATACGCAAAAAATATATTATAAAATTCTAACGAACAGAAATTTCGTAATTCCAAAATCGAAATTTTCGTGCAAGGAAGTTAGAAAATTAGTGAATTCGGTGGTATTTAAAAAATCTAGAAGATTTAAAAATCATAACTCGTTAGACCTTAGCGTGCGCCTCATCCATATATACTCGAAAATTACGAAATTACGAATCAAAGCTCTAAAAACTTTCGGAATCCCCGAACGTGAAAATAGAAAATATTGAATTGGAAATTCTGAAATTCCAGATTTCCGCGAAATTTTCTTCCTTTCTGGAAAGAATATTTCGTTTTTCAACTTTATCCAATTGAATCTGGGAAGGCTTCGCGTTTCCACAATTCCTATATCTGCATAATAAAATTTAACGTCAAACTGACTTGATTTTTTTATCACTTATCTTCGTAACGGTACATTAATCATATATTTCAGACGCATTCCCGTAACATTTAACAAATACATCACTTTCTATTGATTCCGCACTTTGATGTTTGAATAAGTAAGTGATTATATAAAGTTGGTTCCATTTGACCTAGTCAAACGTCAAATTAATCAAATCCATTAAGTAGGAAAAAGTGACTCGTTTACGATAAAAATCATTCTTTTTCAGTTACGTATCTATGCCATGCATTTATCATGAACAGATCTGTTTGAAATTGACCTCATTATGAAATGTGATTAAAAAAAAGTTATTACGTTTAAAAGTAATTTTTTATTTGAAAAATATGTAATTTTGGAAAACATGGAAAATTTAGGGAAATATGGCTAAATTCAATATGAGCTGGATATAAGAAAAAGTTTTCAGAATATAACTCGAGTAATTGCGAGGCACAAGTTCTCAGAAAGCACCCCTATAACAACCCTTAGTCAGTGAAAACTACCAAGCATCTGTTTTCTTCAGATAACTGAGTATGATTGCAAAGTCTTTTGTTCATCTAACCAAAATTAACTTATCGACTTCTGAGATACGCATGTGTATTCTCAAGTAGTCTGGTCAGAGAAAACTGCTGAGCATGTATTTTTCGCAGTTACTTTCAGTCCAGTTTTCACCTCGTTCGTTCCTCTACCCAAAATTGATTCGATTAACTTCAACTTCTGAGGGACCAATGTGTATTTTAAAATTTCCTGAATTGATGATTTTCTCATTTCATTCGCGTTTTCTAATCCATCCGCTGGGTGCCATTTTGTAGGAAGTAAAACGGGATGAGTAGACGCAGTGCTTTCTAGAGGTTTTTAGGTCGCTGATGACGAATATGTGCGTCGATTTTTCGTGAAGTGGTGCAAACAAAAGTTATTTACAATTCAATTGCTTAAATCGCTATAACTCGGAAACTATCGATTGTAGCGAAAAAAGTTGTGAAGAAAACTTGTAAAAAATCAAAATTTACATAGAAAATGTTTCATAAAGTTTTGCTCTATCTCTGATAGTTATGGAGATAATCGCCTGTAATTGGCGCAAGCCCGTAATTAGGCTCCTGAGGAGCGTCGCGCACAGTCGCGCAGCAAGGAGCAGAAATGGGCTCGCGCCTATTACAGGCAATTATCTCCATAAGCATTGGAGATACAGCAAAACTTTATTGGACTTGTCAGATGTAATTTTTTATTTTGCACAAGTTTTATTTATATCTTTTTTCGCTATTTTGGATGGTTTCTGAGTTACGGTGATTTAAACAATCTAATTGTTTATAACTTTTGTTTGCACTACTTTACGGGAAATCGACGCACACATTCGTAATCAGCGACCTAAAAACCTTCAGAAAACACTGCGCCTACTCACCCCGGTTATACTTCTTACAATATGACCCCTAGGGAATGGGCTATTTCAGCCTTTTTTGTCAAGACAAGAAATCTTATACTCAAAGAGTGTCGAAAAATTTTGTACTCAATTTGTCCTCAAAGTTCTCATTTTGTACTCAATGTATCCTCAAAGTTCTCGTTCATTCTCAAAGTGTACTCAAAGTAATCTCTTCTATGTAGTATCCGGATTATAAAAGCACTCAAAAAATACTGAAAAATCCTCACGCACTTTGACGAATTTTTAATTAGATGAAAGAAAATCCTCAAAATTCTCCTGCTATCCTCAATAAGTGATATGAATAATCAGCTTAAAATTTTTATTGAAAAGATGATATTTGTGTACTCAAACAGTACTTAATATCCTCACGTTATGACAAGAACCGCAGGAGTTAAAATCCACAACTCATTTTCCATCATTTCCAAATCCAATTAAATTGATCTCAATTATACTAATCCACTTTCAACTTAAATTCTTACATTTTGTAAGTATTGATAAGTATATTACGTGAAATCGTAAAAAAGACGTCACATCAAAATTTTCATTCCGGAAAATTTCTGGAACTGAACGTACGTATGAAAAATAAATCAGTCGAAATTGATATATTCTTATCATAAAACTGTAATTTCTAAGTTTCAATCATCTTTCAGGTAAAATCTTCGTTAAATATCCTAATTTTTCTTCTCTGTACTTTTCCTTAACGTGACTTACCGGGAAGTCATCGAATACTTAAATTTTAATTCATTCAAACAACACAATTTCTATCCTGTGTCATTGCATTACTGCAATATCCTGTAATCATTACATTACTAATTTTAATATTCCAGACAGCCCTTTCTTTGCCAATCTAGGAGAGCACTTTGTTTTGAAATCTAAAAAATCAAATCGGAAGAAAAGAAAAACATCTATACCAGAAAAGCCACAAAAACCCATTAACCGTGTAACAAACCATATGGTACACTATATACATATATCAGCGCGGTACAAGACACTCGCGAGGATTCGGCGTGAGGAGTCGCTGGCGACCAGACCGGGCGACCATCGCGCGTTGAACGTTCCTCCGGTTCCTCGTTCGGCCGATAGTCATCCGCCAACCAGCCGCGGAAGCGCCTCGCCGGCCTTCCTTTTTCCGATAATCCTGAGTTGTCCTGCAACCCCGGAACGACACCAAAATCCCATTCAACAAATCTCCACCCCCAATCAAAAGCATCCCAGATTTGCATCGCGCGAAAACGCGGAAAATTCGAAAGAGTTCAAAAACCTCGCGCAGCGCCGATGATAAAGCAACGCACGTTCTGACGGAGGAGCTCTTTTCATCGCGAAAGGGTGCGTTTGGTATTTTTGCTTGCAACGTGAAAAACACCTCAATCGACATTTTTCAGGAAAAGTCATTTTATTCCACGCACAAAATGATATTCGAAAATGGTTGAACGCGAAATTCAAGCTTACAATTTACCAATTCCATGTATTTATATCAATATTATTTCGAACCAGAGAGAATTATATTTCTTTGATATATTGTTCATGGACATGCAAAACCGTTTTTTATTTTTGAAGTGTAAGAAAGAAAAAATGGAATGGAAAATGTCGATTGAGAAGTGTGGTTTTTCTTTGGAATTGTTGTGAATTTTTGTTTGGTTTCAAAACCGGCATTTTTCGCGCACGTGCTTTTTGTTTTGCGATCGGGTAAATGAACGATCCGAGCGGTATTTGCGGAGTGGTGGAGCAAGGCGTGGGAGGGGAGATGAATTTGTATCACGCCGACCCGCTTTTGGCATATATTGATTCTACCTAGCACTCGCCTTTTTTTCCTTTGCGTTACGGGAATAGTAATAGATAGTTATATTGATTTTTCGGTGTGGGGGATTTTGTGGGTACTAGAGTGTCTAGTGTGCTCGATGTGAAAAGCTGAAATTCGTTCCAGAATTTTTGAGAAAATGTACATTGTTTTCAATTTTGTTTTGTAATCACTTGGCTAGATTCGATGTCAAGAAATTCCGGTTATTTTCACAACACTGGAAATTGATGACGTTTTTCGAAAAGGAATTTCTTTTCTAGAACATAGAACTGACGTTTTTATCTCCAGGGACGAAACTAGCGATGTAAAATTACATATATATATATATATATATATATATATATTATACCAAATTAATCTACGAAATAATAGATTTATCAGGAATTTATGATTATGACTCGGAGTCGAAAAACCAATTTCGAGTAATGATTGTAACTGTAAAAAAATTCAAGTCGCGAAGTTTCTTATTCAGTCCGCTCTCTCCACCCACTATACCAGCCGATAACTTTTCTTACGAAATGTTGGAATTCTGGAAGTTCAAGAAAATTGAAAGTATAAATCACTTGAGGTCTTTCGTGTTTATAGTAATTACTAGAAACTGATTTTTTCGGCTCTGAGTCGTCATAAAAAATTTTTGATGGATGTAAGAATTGTTGGATAATATAATCCATGGACGAAAATACTGAAATGTTTACACGATATTCTTACACTGAAATCCAAAAATTTGAAATTCCTCTATTGTTCAAATAAGCCATCATTGGAATTGCGTTGAAATTGAAGTAACATACCAGTGGCGGATTCAGTGGGGGGGGGGGGGGGGTCACCCCCCCCCCGAAAGTTCAAAGTTCACATTAAAATACTAAAGTTGTAATAAAATTGGAAATTTGTAGTTCAGAATAGTAGTAAGAACTTTAAAACCAAAGTTCAAAATTTGTAGTACAACGTTCAAATTTGAAGTTTGAGATTCACAACTCTGAGTCAACATTTCAGATTCAGTATTCGGAGTTGAAGTTTTTGAATAAAAGTTAGGAGTTTTAATTTTGAATTCAATGTTGTAATTTGAAGTTGACAGTCCAAAGTTGAAATTTAAAGTTTGAAGTGAGAATTTAGAGTTTTGAATAGTATTTAGAACCTAAAGTTCATAGTTCAAATTTGAAATATAGAATTTAACGTTCGAAGTTCATATTGGAAGTTTACAATTAAAATTGAAAGTTTGGAGTGTGGAGTTTGAATGGGAAGTTTGAAGGTTAAGGTTAAAATATGACGTTCATATTTCTAAGTTCAAGTTCAAACGTGAAGTTTATACTTAAAGTTTGAAGTTTGGATCCGAAATTTGAAGTTCAAATTGGCATTCTGGAGTTCAGAACAAAAGTTTGAAGTTCAAAGTCAAAGTTCAATGTTCGAAGTTCTAATTTGATATTTGAGGTTCAAATTCCAAGTTGAGAGTATAATTCGAAGATTTGAGTTCAACGTTCAAATTTTATGTTGGAGGTGTACGTTCGAAGTTTATAGTTCAAATCCAAAGTTTGAAGTTCTAAGTTAAAATGTCAAGTTTGGAGTTGAAAGTTTCAATTGCCAATTTGAAATTTAGAGTTAAATTTCAAAGTTCGAAATACGAAGTTTATGTTGAAATATGAAGTTTGATGCTTATACTCAAAGTTTGCAGTTGTAATTCGAAGTTTCAAGTTTAAATTAGAGATCTGTTGTTATCAGAATGGGAGTTTAAACCACAAAGTTGAAGTTTGAACTTCAAATTCGAAGTTTGAAGTTCAACATTGAAATTCAAAGTTTGAAGTTTTGAATTTGAAATTCAAGTTTCAAATTTGTCGAATCCAATGTTAAAATTCGAATTTTCGAGCTTCAAGAGGACACTTCGAGTTTCAAGTTTGATGTTCTAATTCGAAATTTCAAGTTTGATGTTCAACTTACAAGTTTCAAGATTGATGTTTAAATTGAAAGTGTAAAGATTGATGTTGAAATTTGGAGTAGATAGACTAAGGTTTACAATTTTTCATAATGAACTCTACTTAATCGCCCGGGATAAAATTTTTCGAGTATCACACAGTCTCATAAGTTTCTTAAGTCTCGCAAAAAATATTGCTCACCGCCAGTGGTGATACTTTGGAAATTGTTAAAATTATGGACATCAGTTTCAAAACTCTAAGGAATGCATATTGAGAGTATTGATTTGGGAGTCTGGCAATACTCTAGAAACTGCTCGAAAAATCGAAGCAGGTTTTTGATATACAATATGCAGATCTGCACCTGCATATTCGATACAACTACAGGCATCAACAAAATTTTCCAAGTCAGAAAAACTGCGGTCTCTATTACCGAGACTTTTGAAACGCAGGAGATTATAATCTCTTTCTTCACTACATACTTTCGGAACTCACGAGACCAAAGTCTCTATTTTCGGTACTTGGGAAACTGTATAATAAATTAATGCAGGATATCGGAGTTTCTACTCGCGATACTTTTGAAACCAAGAGACTGGAGTCTTGGTTTTCAGTATTTAGGAAACTGCATAAAAAATTGAGGAAATGCCGCAGTCTCTATTCGCGATACTTTTGAAATTGTCCAGTTCATGTCGAGACTCGCGAGATTTCGCGAGACCATTTGCAATACTCAGCAATACCGGCAAGACCGCGCGAGACCCCGAAAATTTTATTCCGGGTCGAGAATTAACTCTAGTTAGCTCAGTAGTGTTAATGAAAGATCTGTCCAAAAATTGAAAAATGACGTTCAATTTAGCTCATGCATGCTGATTACTTATCAAATAAATATAAAAAATATCAATATGATGTACATAATAGTAAACACCTCCCGAAATATTTGCTTGGATCCGCCCCTGCATCATACTAAAGACCATTGCAAGTTGTTGGACAATGTTAAAGTCAATTGAATGTTGGCTACCTAATATGGAGTTAAAATAGAATATTTTATCACCAGACAAAATCACGATGATATAACCGCATTCATCGCTCTTTGAGTGTAAAATAGACTTTTTCATCCCTAAAGAATAATGCGAATAGAACTTTTAATCTCCAGAAATTAAATCAAAAACATTTTTCGAACTCGACTTTAGTAAATTTCATTTCACAAAAATTTCGGAACTTTAGAAAGTTTGCTTATAAAACTTAGAAATACAAAGATTGGAAATAATAATTACGAAATTAATCTTTCGAAGTTTGAAGTTTGCAAGTAAATAAAAAAACTTAAACAGGATTCTTTCGGATCTTTTTAGACATTGAATTTTTTTCGAAACTTAATTCAGTAATATCAAAATTGGAAAATTTTCGATGATGATCATCAAATTAATCATTTTCCAATGAACATCAGTTTTTCATAGTTATTTGCACATATGTAAACATACTTTATAAAATCATTTATTTCTATTTTTTCACTCAGTATGAATTAGTTCTATCATTTGTGCTTTTTTCGTGTTCTTTGAACAATGGCCAGGTTTATCATAAAACTTTCATAACAATGACAAAAAAAATGCTATATTTACCTCAGTATTTTCGCGTATCGATCTACTTTTTTTCTATCGAACTTATTGACCTATTTCTTGATTTTACTCTTACATAATCAACGGCGTAGTGAGGAAAAATTCAAGGGGATGAATACATGTATATAAATTTAATTGGAATTCGTTCTAACAATCTGCCAGTATTTTATCAATTGAGTCCTCGAAACTCGTGTCATATTTTTCAAAAAAGAGTTCGTTCAATGTGCAGTAGATATTTTATTAAATTTTATATCAAGCTTTACATCTCTAAAACTCTGAAAAATTCTGAATTTCTTTCCAAACTGTAAGGTTTTCAAAAACCTACGAGAATTTCAGAAAATTCATTCATTAAGAATTTAGATATTGCCAACTTTTAAAAAGTAACAGTTTTCAAATTTCAACAAAAACCTCAGATACATTTCGACTAGCTCCACGCAAATCTAGAATATTGAAAACTCGCGAAATCTAAACCGTGAAAAAAGGTCGAAAACTGCATGATTTTATCAGTTTTATCAAGGACGTGGCGAACCACAGAAAGCGGTAACACCTTATCACCCCGAAAAGATTAAAATTGAAAACACTCTCGAAAAAATGGACCACACTGCGAAAATTTCTCTGAGGCTTTTGACTGCTCGATAACGCATGCAAAAATATTCCCGCGTTACGTGTGGCACTAAAATGCCGCGCACGTTTGTAGTTCACTGCCAAAGACTCCAGCGAAACGTATAACCTCAAACACGCTTATTCAAATTGAAATTTCGCGCCGCGCAATCCCCCAAAATTCAACTAAACGTTCCGAGTGAAATTTATTACGGCAAGGACGGCTTCGTGTAAAATCACATTTACGATTGTAATCGACTTGAATTCAAATTTCGCGGATTGAAACATGTTCTTGGTCCCATATAAGATCCAGCATAAATCTCAACTCGATATTCGTAGGAAATAGTATTATGCTCCAAGTTGAAAAAGCGCCCGATTTCGAATGAGTTTGACATTTGCAAAAGTGACAGCAAAAATGGCAATTTTTTCGAATTTTTTGCGTGTGAATAAAGTGACTGATTTTTTCACGAGTGGAAAAAAACTGTCCTTTGTACACAAGTGAAATAATCGTTCACTTTTTACTCGTAAAAATTGGAAGAACTGGAATCATTACAACAGTAATGTAAAACGTAGAATATTTTGAACTTTTTCGTAGAAATTTTTCGAAACACTCAAAAAACAAAGAGAATTTTACGAATAATCTAACATTTTTACGAATCCTCGAAACACTCAGAAAAAAAAACGACTGTTCGAAAATGTTTTCCAATTTCCGAAAATACGGTAAATTCTGATTTTACGTTTTCTTCGTATTTTAATCCGTTTTATTTTAAAATTGAAATTTCAAATTTTCACGAATTATATGAATTATATAACGTTTAAATTTTTACGAATCCTCAAAACACCCAGAAAAAATAACAACTGTTCAAATATATCATCCTATTTCCGAAAATACGTTGAATTCGTATCTTACGTTTTCTTCATATTTTACATTTTATAATGAATCGTAGAATATTTTAAACTTGTATATAATCTTGAAAAAACTTCAAAAATTTTTCCTAAATACTCAAAGAAAAAAGCAAATTTTACAAATAGTCTAAAACTTTTACAAATCCTCAAAACACTCAGAAAAAAACAACTGTTCAAAAATATCATTCAACTTCCGAAAATACGGTGAATTCGTATTCTACCTTATATATTATGTACGTATGACGTACAATATTTTGAACTTATGTATAATCTTAATACAGTTTCAGAAAGTTTTTTAAAATACTCCAAAAACAAAGCGAATTTTACGAATAATCTAAAATTTTTACGAATCCTCAAAACATTCACCGAAAAAACAACCCTTCAAAAATTTCATCCAATTTTCGAAAATACGATTAATTCCGAGGGGTGATTCACTCTGGGAGTCAACTTGGGAGTCAAACTGGGAGTCATGATTCCCGTGACTCCCATTGACTCCCATAATGGGAGTCGCGGACAGGGCCGTCCCTAGGTTTTGCGGGGTTTGAGGTAAAGATTTTAGGCGGGCTTCCTCAATTAAATGTTGTTATGAATAATAAATTGGAATTTCAACGTTTCGGAAATATGAGGAGTCCTAAATATATTGGAATATAGGAGTTTTAGAATTTTTGAGATCGAAAATTATTGAGTTTTGACATTTTTGAAGGTAAAAACTCAAGGTTCGAAATGAGATCTGGAAATTTTGCAATTTTTGAAGTTTGTACGTATTTTGAAGTTTTGAAGTCTAGAAATCTCGAACATTTAGAAATTCTAGAACTTTAAAATTCGAAATGACGAAGTTTTGGAACTTCTAAAGCTTTGGAATTTTGAATTTTCGAAGAATTATGATGTTCTGCAGTTTTGGAAATTTCGGAAATTTTAACGGTTTTTGAAATGTTGGAATTTTGAACTTTTTGAGAATGTTGAAAAACTGTGAAAATTTAGAATTTTCGAGATTGAAAATTATCAAGTTTTGACATTTTTACAGTTCTGGAAATTTCGCAAATTTTGAAGTGCTCGAATATTTTGAAGTTATGAAGCTTAGAATTTTACGTCGGAATTTTTAAGTTTTCGAGAATTTTCAAGAACTCGGAAGTTTTTAAGAATTTCAAAGATAAAAAATTATCAAGTTTCGACATTTTTTAAAATCTCTGGGATTTCCGCACACTTTCAAATATTTTGAAGTTTTTAAACAAAGAAATTTAAAAATTTTGGACATTTCGAGATTTAGAAGTTTCAACGTTGTAAATTTTGGAAACTTTAAATTTTGGAACTTTCAAAGCTTTGGAGACTTCGAAATTTGATGGAATTGTGAAGTTTTGAGGAATTATAAAGTACTGAAGTTTCAAAAGTTTCAGAAATTTTGCAAGTTTCAAAAATGTTGGAATTTCAAAGTTTTCGAAAATGTCCAGGAAATTTGAAGTTTTTGAGAATTTCATAGATTACAGGTAATTGAGTTTTGACACGTTCAAAGTTTGACATCGCTGGAAATCATGACTCCCAAATTGGGAGTCATGTGGGAGTCGACTCCCATGACTCCCATTTATCGGAGAGTGAATTGCCCCTCGGTAAATTCGAGTCGTCATTTTCTCATCGGTCTAATGTCGCGGAGAATCGAATTTTCCGGAGCGAGAAAATATGTTTTTCCGCACTCCTACGAGCTCATTGAAATTCGCTCGGTATATTTTCACAGATGCGCTCGAGAAAACTCGGCGTACCCAAGAGATAAAACATATCGCGCGAGTTTGACAAAGTGCGAATTGCGGTACCAGTTCTGTTTCAAGCGGGAAACTAGAAATCGGCGGGCCGGCGAAACCGGATTTTTGCGGTCTCTTTCAGGAAGCCCGAGCTCCCCAAACATCGCTCAACAAAACGCTTTCGAGTATTTCAATCTCGCGCCGTGACATTTCTTTGTTTGAACTTCGTCATTTGCAATGGTAATTTTTAAGTGCATCGCGCTGTTCATTTGAGTAATGAGGGGTTCCAACATTTAGGATGGTGTGGAATTTCTGACTTTCAATATTTTAGTCTTTTCCTTTTTGAGAATTCGAACCTTAAGTAATTTTACGCACCAAATTAATATCGCAGATGTTATTTTTCGTATTTCAACAACTTTTCAAGTTTTATGTATTTTGCCTCGATAACTGAAAGTCTTAAAAACAATATACAGCCACTTCTACAGTGGTATTTGAATATTAGTCTATTTCAAAAAATGTTGACTGTAAGCAAACATTATGTAAAAATGTATACAATTAAAAAATTATCGAATTCTTTTGGACTTTAGTATTAAATTAGAGTGTTAAATAGTTTAACAAGAACCAAACGGAAAAAAGCTCGATAAACTCGTAAATATTATAAAAATCGTTTACGAAAAAATTACAAAATGTAGAATTAATTCAATCATCCATAAATTAGATCCACGAACATCGATTCCCAAATCGAAATCTAAATCTAAATTCTATCCGTGAAGACAACAAATTACATCGTAAATTCCCCATTTCTCAATGGAAAACTCAATCTCATTAACGGTTCATCCGCGTCATTAACGAAGAAGAAAAATAGCTCCAGCGTCATTCGCCAGTCATCACTCACTACTCTAACGGTTGAAGCGCAAAATACAAGTATAACTTCCCTGCGCAAAGTGGATGAAGTAACAACAATTTTTCATGATTTTTCCCCCTTTTCGTGTCGCAAAGAAAATTCTATTTGCACAAGGATGTTTTTTTTCCTCTCCCAAACAACTTGGGCATCCGTCCTACTTTGAGTAAATAAAACGCGATACGTCTAACTAACTTGTCAGAAAAACTTGTCACATACTAATTAAACGAGCTCGGCAATCGATTTGGATCTTTAATTGACGCTTTTCGAGGACATCATACAACGGGGAACGTAATGGATGTAATTAGAAGTAATTAGTCGTTTTATGGACCGGCGTTATTAATTTTTTTTTTTGTTCTGGAAAATTTTTGCCTGTTGGTAATCGAATTTATATGGTTGCTGGTTAGAAATAATGATGTGGAATGGGAGAAAAATTTTAAAATTCTTGTCGAACAAATAAAACGTACAAATTCAAAAACTCCGAAATTCGTCATTACAAGAGTGAAGTTCAATGAAGATTGGTAATTGCGGGTATTCAGTCTGAAAATATTGCTCAAAACCAGGCCAGTTGATGGTGGAGGCTCTTTACAAAACGTGAAAAGTAGAGTCAACAAAAATGAAACGAGAGAAATAATTATTCGGTAAATTCGGTTATTCATTTCATCGATATTGAATGATGATAGATATCATAGCAAAATTTTTTGTACTTTCGTAAATTTGAGGAAATTTATAAATTTTTCTATTTTTTCTATTACTTTTGAGATTTTTCTGAAACCACGTAAAATTCTGTTGAATTTTCACTAATTCGCATAACGAATATTCTAATTTTTTCTAATATTCGTTAACTTGTGGTACTTTTGAAAATATCCATTTTTTCCGAATTTCGTAACTTTTGGAAAAGTTCAGAATTTACTCATATTGTTGGTATATAACGTTCAAGAATTTTCTTTTATTACAAATTCATTTTAATATTATGCCGAATTTCGTCGAATTTTTGATAATTCACAGATTATTATTATCATTTCTAGAAAATTTTGTTGATTTTTCAATACTTTCTGAAATATACAAATTTCTTGTGATTTTTTCAATTTTGTAGAATTTCGGAAATTTTTCACGTTTGTTCAATAACATTCAAAATTTTCATAGAAACACGCAAAATACTATTAAATTTCCAATAATTTGCATACAATCATATTTCTCCCGAGATTTTGTTCAATCATTCATTTTTATCAGAATATGAGTTTTTTCCGCATTTTGTGATGTTATTTTTTACGAAATTCAGAATTTTGTCATATTTTAATTATAGTCTTATGAAACTTCCTAATATCACGCATGATTTCTTTTAATTGAGCAATAATTGCAAAAATATCATTGAATGATCAAAACTTCATAATTTTTTTCAAGTTTTTAATTCATAGATTTCGTGATTATTTTGTGAACTTTCTAAATTTTCAAGACCATACGAATGGTACGAATATATTATTTTTATAATTTTTAAATTTTTGTATCAAACCAAGCAGAATCATGTTGAATTTCCATTAATTTTCGTAGTATCAATTTTTTTCCGAAATTCTGTAAAATCTGGGTAATTCTTGAATTTCTTTTCAATTTCCTGCGCTGCTAGTGGAGGCCCCAAAGTGGTGGGGGCCTAAGGCCAATGGCCTCACTGGCCTCACTGTTAATCCAGCCCTACTGAAAACTAAATAAAAATTGCTTCAAAAATGTATCGCGATAAAAATCGAATCCGTTGGATGTATAAAAAATATTCATCATAGAAATGATCATTAAAACGATATCGTGAAAATGATAAATCGTTCGAAATTGATGAATTTCAGATGAAATATGTTTTGAGCTCTAAATATTTCCGATTATTTCATCACGTAATAGTGTTTGAATCAATAAATTCCATTGACGTCAACATGCTCTAGAATATTTTGACCACAAAAATTATTTCAAAGCTTCTCGGCGCCAAATTCGTTTCTGAAACACTCATTTTATCACTATTTTCATTTACAAATCGTATAAATGCACTGTAAACTTATAAATTCCAAGAAATTCGAAATTCCCGAATTCTAAATTTCAAACTGTGTACAAGGAAACATTTGCTGCTCAAAATTATTCAAAAATTCGAGCCCCTCCCCCACGCCTCTAGAAATTCGCTGATCGTTTGAAAATTCATGACAAGTTTTTTTTACGTGACTTTCGACTGATTACATTGTGAAAAGTTTTTGTTCTAAGTGCATGAGCGTGAGTCAGCTGATAAGGATAATTTTTGAAAACTCGTAGAAAACGCGACGACAAGTGAAGAGTTGACGTCAGAAAACCTAATCAAGTATAAGGTCATACTCGTACGTGAACGTACACAATGGCCCATCGCAAACATGGCTCAGCAATTATTCGTGAAGTGAAACTAAAAGGAATGATTCGACTTCAAAAAAAAATTGTAATTGAAGTTATTGTTTGTATAATATATTTCTGAAATTTTATTCTTTGGTGAAGAATTTCGGAATTTTTGTTTCGAAATAATTATTGTGCACACTTTCAACCTTTTTTTATATTATTGTACTCAGTTAACTATGAGTTTTTCCATTCCAGTTGTTAAGTCTGGAGAGTAATTTATTCATTGAGAGATAAAATTTATTTTCAGTTCCGAACTTTATTTTTTCCTACAATATGGAGAATGGCCTGATCATAAATGGTTGATAACGTATGAAATACGTGATAAAAATAGGACAATACCCATAAATATGATGATAAAAAAAGTACGTGAGGGCAGTATTCTTCGAGCGTTCAAAATGAAATTCGTTCGATGTCAATCGGCTCGAGTAGTTCATATTTTCCCATTAACTTTGAGAAGCTCGGAAATAACGTCCCAGAAGAGTCAGCGAAAAATCAATACGCTCCCAACGAAAATCGATTGGATGTGAGGAGAAGAATTAATTTGTCAAATGGGAAAAAGGTGTTACGAAAAAAGCATGGAATTGTAGGAAAATTTTGTTTTTCGTCAAACTGTGTTTATCATCAAAATGTTTGAGTTCAACTTAACGAATAATAAAAGTATTGTAAATTTTCGGATTTGATATCAGGATTTCCAAGTTAAAAAATTTGCAATACGAAAATTTTCGAATCCTGAAATTAATAAATTATTCGAATTTACGGTAAAATTTTCGATTATTTATTTATTTATCGAAAACCATGAGATTTAACTTTAAAAACAGGAATAATTCAGGGATCCGAGTTTCACGGTTTTCAGAGTCAGCAATTTCGAGAAATAAAATCCGACCAGAAGATTTGAATTACGTAAATTCGAAAGTTTGACAGCATATAAATTCGAAAAAATATTTTCAATCAAATTTCCTTCATTTACATATTTGTTTATTCGTTTTCTAATAATTGGAAAAATTGCGAGTGAAAAAAAAAAATTTAAGACTATCACGATCCAAAATATCTCCAATGTACTTCTCAAAAAACGTACCACATTTTCTAAACCTTCCAACAAGTCTCATAATTACCAATCAGAGGTGAGAATTAGTATATTGTACGACTAGTGGGAGAAAGAGGAGATTCCTCGAGCGTGGAGATTGCCTCACGAGCGTAGCGGGTGTGGCAACACGCGAGTGGAATCTCCTCTTTCGACTAGTAGTCGCACATAATATGTTATTTAACAACCGCGATTAATATGTGCTTTAACGGCCCTGCTGTGAGGGAGGAAATAATGGGTTACCTGATTGATTGACGCAACAATCGCCTTTAGAGTTTTGCTACATACTTTAGGGAGTTAAAAACTAATTATCCCTTTCGTTGCTTTGATTTTCATCGGCATTGATTATGACTGTATTCGACACTCTTGTAAACAACAACAAAAACATTGCAGCAATACACAGTTTTGTAATTTTGATCGCTCGTCCGCCATCTTGTTTTCATTTTCCGTGCGTAAACGGTCGCTAAACCGAGCGTGAGCCAGTAAATTCCCGCTCTTAAATACGTATTTTATACCGGAAAGACGGAAATCGACACGTATTTAAGAGATGGAAATTTTTTGCCTGGACAGTGAAAAATACGCATTTAAGACAGGTTTGTGTATCTGGGGGACATTTGCGGCACGGTGCACCGCAAACCTATAAATGTCGAAACAATATGGACCATACTGTCCCTATTTTTAGCGGACTAAAGGAACAAAAGTAGGAATTGAGGAACGAT
>JAPYZK010003842.1:0-12285 GCA_030522785.1 Platygaster equestris
CGACCATAAGAACAATACCAAATCACCGGTCGTAAATGGACGTCCTCAATGCGCTATTTCATGGGCTCGAAGCTTCTGTTCAGTGCGTGTTTTGCAAAAATATATTTTTTCAAACGCGCCCCTCCCCTCACACACGAACACACCGTAAAGAAATTATTTACCCACACCTATCTCTGTCAATAATGTAGAAGAAAATATTCAAGGATATCGAAATTTCAAGTTGTCAATCTGAGACGGAATGACCCGCATGCATTATATACAAGTACAGGCTTGCGCAGTGAAACCGAGCGCTTATCAGCGCCGCGGCGCACGTGAAAATTAATGTGGTCGGGGCTCGGCTCGGCCGAGTCGCGTTGCGTACATCGGCTGGCGCCAGCGATCGTGTTTTACGATTATATTCGTCACGTCGCCGGCCTATAATATATAATCTATCGGGCATTTGTGAAATGCAATTGCAATTGCGCAGTACCGATATCGCGTTACTCGACACAAGGAGGAAGCTTTTCAGTCGCTTGCACATCGGTTTACAGCGGCGCCTGCGATTCTCGCCGATTTTTACCTCGGCGGATCTAATCTTTGAAATTATAAACTATTACGCCGGCTCGGGCTCGGGATTTAATTTCATTCTTCTGGAAAGTTTGCACGATCACTCGGATCGAGTTCTCAAGTTTGATGGAAAATCGAGGATGCAGGAGGCATTTCCGAATTGGATTTTGAAATTTAACGGGAAATACAGTTAATAGAGTTTTCCCTTTTTCGGGGGGGGGGGGGGGGGTGAAGAACCATCATTTTCTCTGGAGCAATGAATGAACATATAGAAGAAATTTCAAAAAACGACCTGTTTTTTGGAAAAATTACGTCAAATTCGTAATCACCAACCCTTAAAACCTCAGTACATCGATTTTCATTGAATTCTAATTACTTTTTGTGGAACACGTCCGCCATTCTGTTTCTTTTTGTGGAACACGTCCGCCATTCTGTTTCTTCAAATGACGTCAAATTCGTAATCAACGACCCTCAAAACCCAAGTACACTGATTCTCATTACATTCCAATTACTTTTTGTGAAACATGTCCGCCATTTTGAATCCGCCATTTTATTTTTCGAAAAAATAACGTCAAATTCGTAATCAGCGATGCCAAAAACAATGGTACACCAAATTTTTTCGACTCAACGAATGATTTTCATATTTCGGCCAGGTTTTCGCGATTTTCAACCATTGTGTGCCAAGAAAATTAAAAATGCTAATCATTTTCCATTAGGAGACCAAAAGTCCTTGAATTATATTCCTAAAATTTCTAGGTTTCCTAGGGCTGGAAGACCTTGATTATTGATTCTTTTGAAAACTTAATTCACTTACTTCTGAAAACTTCCCAACGACTGATAATGAAAAAAAATACTACAACCACAAATTTCGTTTTCAGATCGTCCTAAAAATACTCACATTCCGCAAAAATAATCATATAGAATTTTCATAACATCGTCAATGTAACTCTCTTTATTTTCCGCATTTCCGCTGCTTCGAAGAAAAACGTGCTCTTTTTTAGTAATGTCTTATCCACGTGCCTCTGATCGGTACATTACGTATATCTTTTCTGATAACACTTACATTCTGCACTTAGAGCACTAACAATGTGCGTACACATTATGTAATCTCAACTGATCAAACGCTCGATCTATGAGTTTTTCATTAGAAAATCCTGAAAGATTGCTTTCTAAATTGTAATTTTTCTAATGATCTTGAGAAATAATATGGAGAGTCATTTCCTAATTTAGCTCACAACATTAAAGAAATTATACAAAATTGTGTGAAGTTCCTATATTGGAATATGCACTTTTTATAGTACAGTCGCCTCCGTGTCCGGGACCGTTAGGGGAGTATTTTATGGCCCCCCACTTTCGCGCACTCTCGAGCTCGATGCGATTCATTTCGCTCTCTTTTTAATTTGCCGCGTGGCAATTTATTTCGCTCTCTATATAATTTGCCGCGCGCATCAGCGCGCATCAGCACAAATAATGATCCGAGTCTCAGTATCACTTCTTCTTGGACATACTGTGTCGCCGCAAGTACTCTTGTAGAACTGGAAATTTTCAAACCCCTGAAAAAATATATCCTGGATACTTTTTTGGAAAAATTGTCAACTTTTTTCTGATTAACAAATTAAGTTAAAAATTCACAAGTCAACTTTTTTAGTACGAAAAAATCATCTTATCACAAATTGGCTCATTCTGAATACAAAAGGTTCCTTTAACTTTTTACGTTGAATGCGTTGTTTTGGAATAAATAATAAATTAACAATCCAAAAATCGTTAAAATTACTATATTCCAATGGTTGTTATAAAAAACCAGCGATATTTCATTTTTGATAGATTTATCCTAGTTTTACAGTTAACGAAAAGTTCATTTGCTCAATATCAGGGTTTTAGAACGTTCTGGAAAAAGCACTCCGGAACGTTCCAATTTGGAACGTTCTAGCCCGGAGTGATCAAGAGAAAAGAATTCATAGCAGTATAATGTGTGCTATTAATTCTTCGTCAAGAGATGCGTTATTATTCATTGTCAAGGGTTCCGGATCGATCGAGCGTTTCGGACGGGTCGGGGAAATAAGTCAAAAAATCGCGAATTTAGTCTCTGGTTTTTTTCATAACAACCATTTAAATACAGTGACTTTCACGATTTTTGGATTGTTCATGAATTATTTGCTCGAAAAGAGCGCATTCTACGTGAAAAGTCTAGAGAATCTTCTCGATTCAAAATGATCCAATTAATGATATAATGATGTTTTTGCACTGAAAAATTGACTTGTTGAATGTTAACTTAATTTGTCATTTAAAAAAAAATGACCATTTTCCCTAAAAACTGGGTACTTTTTCGAAACTCCCATTTTCACCACGGTATTTGCGGCGACACGGTATGTTCAACAAAAAGTGGCTTGGATCAAAAACAACACGTTGAAAGATGTAGCGAAACAATTCTCGATGATCGGGCCGGCGCGGTCGTGGTGGGGGTAAGCTCGAGCGAGAATTGAGGGGAGCGGCAAATTAAAAAGAAGCAAATAAACTAGAGGCGACTGTAACTTGGATTTTAATTCATATTTTTTTTAACATAGTTTAAAATAAGATGAAAATTAAACGCGGAATTCGAATGTTTTCAAATTATTCAATTAAATTTATAAGCAACATATATGATGATCGTCATAGTGAAATTTCGAAAATTGTTGACCTGCATTGTAGTAACATGAGGATAATTATGACGTACAGATGCTGCAGTGGCACGTGCACGGTTAAAAAAAACTCAACTATGTTTACGTTACGTAATCGGCAACGTGCTAACGTTTGTGTCGTGCACGTTTTACTGGGCGACAAGGTTTACGATGTAGTTGATGGATTATCAAAAATTACGTGTTTATATACGCGAGTTTATCTATTAGATATGGAAAAGTTACGTAACCACCGTTGGCATTTAATTTAATCTACGTCAAATCGCTTGGGAAATGCTCTGATACCACGGAGTTCGCATGGGATGGGTGAAAAGTGAACTGATGGGTCAACAAATTGACGAGATCGAAAAAAAAGTAAAGGGAAACGAAAATTTAAGATTTAAACGTGTATCGAAATAAAATATAGGGGAGACCGGGGCTGGTTGGCCGACGGGGCAGGTTGTCCAGTGCTTCGTTTTGAAATACCGGAAATGTTTATAAGGCCACCGTGCCAAGTACAAGTGTAATATGTTGTAAAAAGACTTCCAGTGTAATTTTATTGCATTGTGCAAACGTGCGTCGAAAATATAACCGAAAAACTGTTTTTTACTCGTGTTAGTAAAATTTCCACTTCCCGATTTTTTCGTTTTCTGAACCAATAAACAATTGATTTCGAACCAACTAAAAACGTTCATCAGTTGTTCATGTCATGAGATTTGAAATGAAGTATCACTCGAATAAATGGTTCACATTTCCTAACCTAAAAAATCAATCTAACTTCGAAAAACATGTAAATTCGAGAAAAATCCTCAGCTATCTCTTTTTTTTTCGAAAATTTTACCTCCAGTTTAAATTTTTACCATTTTTCTCCAAAAATAATGATCCTTCAAACCTAATACCCTGACAAATTTTTCCACGAAATTGGACATAAATGAGCAGGAGTTTTAATTTTCTTTCGTTCTAAAAAGAGCTTGAATGGACAAAACTAATTTTGCAAAATTTCACGTCGCGAAAAAAATTTGCTAAACGTAAAATTTTTTTTCAATTCCAGTTTAGGACCACTTTCAAACTGGCTGCCCCCGGCGACTCCGCAGCTGCTTCCGCCGCAACTGCGAATCCTCCAGTGGCTTGGAACTCCTGCAGGAAGCAAAGTGAGTTTTTGCACATACAAATTTTAACTTATCATTAACATGAAAAAAACCGCAGTTAGGTTAGTTAATTCTTCTTCAAGCGCACCGTTGTCGCAGATATCGTAGAATAATTAGAGAATACATTGTTTTGTACCCTGAAATTAACTTGGCGCGATCGAGGGAGAGTAGATACGTATTTTCGAGTAGAATCGAGGTCTCGGAAACCACCTCCATGGCACCCCTTAGTCCGAAAAGGCTGCCAAGCGCGCCATTGTCGCGAATATCATAGCATAATTTGAAAATACGACTGTTATGTATCCTGAAATTGACTTGGCGCGATCGAGGGAGAGTCGACACGTATTTTCAAGTAGAATCGAGGTCTTGGGAATCACCCCCAAAGCACCCCTCAGTTACAAAAGGCTCCGGCGCGCCTCATTTTTGCTGATATCTCCGTTCTATGATCTTTAAGTACTCCTTTTCCAATTCGAAAAGGAAGTATTTCGGAAATTGATTATTAACAAATTGAAAAATTTCGTCATTTTGAGCAGAACCATCTGTAGCGCTAGAGTTTTGTGAGTTTGTTGATGAATTTGCAGACTATTTAGAGTGAATTTGTTCAAATGACAGCGAGTTGATTATTACAAATCTATCGAATTCACACTTTCGGAAAATATTGTTTTTCACGTTTATAAAAAAAACGAGAGGTCTGACAGGAAAATTCGTGCGAGAAAAAATGTGCGCAATAACGTTTAACACGTACTCGTATATTTTCTGGACCAATTTTTCGGATTTTGAATTTCAATGAAAAAATAAGTTGGCGCATCACGTTATCCCTACTTTTGCCTGCTAGGCCGAGCGTACCGTCGGTTATGGAATCCGGCGCCTCAATTTTGAGTCTTTTATATTTGGGAATGTCGGAGATGAAACTCCAAGTTTCTCAGAAATTTCAGAGTTTCTTGGGAATTGAGAGAATTAAAAAAAATCGAACAATTC
The DNA here is from genome assembly GCA_030522785.1 of Platygaster equestris. Lineage (NCBI taxonomy): Eukaryota > Metazoa > Arthropoda > Insecta > Hymenoptera > Platygastridae > Platygaster > Platygaster equestris. The sequence continues at coordinate 5,324 of JAPYZK010003842.1, forward strand.
AGCCAAGGGGAGGGGTCTGAACCCCCAAAACCCCCCGTGCGCACGGGCCTGCAAATTTCTATAAATGTCCAAGTCATTCAATTCCCGAATTGAAATTTCCAATTGTCCAGCCCTCTGAATATCAATTTTTCCATAACTTCAGCTCAACTTTTGAGTCAAACTGCAAAATACTTCATATTATATCATCAGATTCGAACAACGTCAAAATGTCAAAATTAACGAAAAATCATTATCTTAACTTCCCCTAGAAAAAATCCTGTCAACTGTTATGTACTGCATACGTCATTCCTCTCGTTTTTCTGTAAATATCACTTCCATAGCAACGTTTCGAATTTTACAATTCTATCAATATCATTAATTTCATTATTGACTTGTTTTCGTCCAATAATTACAAGAACATATCATTTGTCTTAAGATTTCCAAACTTTATAACTACGTTTGTTCTAGAATCAATTTCGAAACTCGATGAAAAAACAAGTCAAATTTTATGAAATTCTGATAACACAAATTAATGTTGAAATTTGACACGAATTACAAAATAAGTCTGTTTTGCAAGTCGATTTTAAAAAAAATACGAATTTCAAAATTAACTTGTGTTATAATAAAATTTCAAAATAGACTTATTTTGTAATTTGTGTCAAATTTCAAAATTTGACTTGTTTTTTCATCGAGTTTCTTCAAAATAGACTTATTTTGTAATTTGTGTCAAATTTCAAAATTTGACTTGTTTTTTCATCGAGTTTCAAAATTGATTTTAGAACGAAAATAGTTATAAAGTTTGGGAATCTTAAGACAAATGATATGTTCTTGTAATTATTGGACGAAAACAAGTCAATAATGAAATTAAGGACATTGATAGAATTGTAAAATTCGAAACGTTGTTATGGAAATAATATTTACAGAAAAACGAAAGGAATGACGTATGCAGTACATAACACAACCCTCTAGAATCCAGGAAATCTCAGATTCAGATAATTGCAACAACCCTGCAAAAATGGACAATTTCGTACCTTGAATTCCCCGTCCCAAAAAAAATGTCGTTAACCTGTACGAAGTTATCGAACATTGAATCATGAGCGTCTTGCATAATTCCGGGAGATTGAAGTTGGCAATTCCGTCTGCAAACCAACGGATCGTAATATTATATCGAGGGTAGTGGAGATCCCCCGAGGCCGTCGAATTTCGAAGAACGTATTACTCAGCGAAAAAAAAGTCTAAAGTCAGCTGAAAGTTGCGAGTCTGCAGCGTCTGCGAGTCTCGGTGCTCATTTCCTTCGGCGCTCTCGTGAGTCGTGGGCTATGCACGTGGGCAGCCAAGGCGGAAGGTTGTAACCTAGAATTACTCGGCTTGTTTAATTGGCGTTTCCGTTTCGAAAGCTCGCCTCTCATTATATTTCCTATCTTGCGAATTTTAATGCATTTTACTTTTTTATTTTTCGATTCGACAAATGAGGGGATTGATTACATACTTTGTCATTCCGAGACTTTTGCGGCTCCGGAAAACCTGGAATTTTTGAGGTAATACAAAACGATTTGGACTACTTGGAATTTGCAGGGCATTTTGTCCGAACTCTTGAAAAAATTATAAAACTTTCGAAAACTCTGAAAATGTTCAACTTTTTGGCTCCGGATTTTTTAAGTGGCATAAAATGTTCGTGGATAAATTTAGTGTCTGATTTTTTAATCGTCAACTTTTTATTTGAAATCGAGACTTTTTAATCTAGTCATTCAAATTTTGTTTATTCTGAATGTTGAAGGGGTCTCATTCGAAAAATTCGAAATTTTTGATGTTTGAGTTGCAGCGTTTGGAAATTTTCAAATTTTTGTGTTTCGTATTCTTCAGTTGAATTTTCATTTTTGTTAACTTTGATACTAAAGTTTCCGAAATTTTTTCATTTTCGAAGTCGAGTTATACAGTGTTTTATTAATATTTTTAAAGAATGTTTGAACTCTTCGGATCAAAATTTGAGTGATTTTGATTATGTGATCGTTGAATGATAAATAATTGAAAATTATCAATAATATTAATTATTTGTTTATCCGAAATATTTTTGGATTAAAGAAATCATGCAATAAATTTTTCATTACTAATCAATTAATGATGTTCCCAATCACTCAATTTGCGTGTGTTCATTCTTAACTTCCAATCAACAATTCAATTTTTTCTCCGAGTTCGACAAGGATAAAAGAAGCAAGGTCATTATCTACATGATCATCATAATCGAAAGTCGACATAATTGTTAATTTCCTACATAAGTCGTTTTGGGGTGGAGTTCGAGCGGAAATTCGGTTAACTCTAATTTCCGTTGCAAATTTCATGAAAAAACTGCATCATTACCCCGAGTTGCTTCATTAGTCATGCTAGCAGCGAATAAAAACGTCAAATTCACATTTTCCATTTGAATTCAAAAAATATTCTTGAATGAAATAAAAATAATCTATAACGATCTTCTATTGCAATTTTCATAAATTATTAGGAAATTTGCGAACACGTGTATTTCAAATGACTGCAATGAAGTGATATCATTTTTTTCATAATTATCAGTACCCTTCAGGAATCGGAAAATTTTCAAAATTTGTCAATCTTTGATAATTAATTCCATTTTCGACACTTTCAGAATTTTTGAAATAATTTTCCAGATCTATACTACGCAATTAAATTATCGATTGGAAATTTAAGTGAATTATGCAAGTACATATTTTGGGACATTGAAAATTGAAAATAGCAAAAATTATGCGAATTTTCCCAATTATGAAAAATTACATTTCCGACACTTAAAATGAATTCACATTCACTCGAGATTAAAATCTTTTTCATTTCTCGAAATATCGTGCCTGTAAAATGTTTAAGAACCGTATAAAATCGTGAAAACGAGAAACTGCTTTAAATTGTCATATGTGCCATTGCGGTTCTTTATTTTCCGAGTTACGACGGTTGTTTCATGTAAATAACGTACAAGATTATGTCTTCCGTTTAGAGCTCTATTCCGACCCGTAAAACGTATGCTGAATTTATTCCGCACCTCTTGAATTCTTGCCCTCGATTACATTCCAAATTCGCCGCCACGAGGCGTAAAATTCGTTGACATGCTGCAGCGACACTCGAAATAAGTGAGTCGTTTAATCTGAAATTATCTCTCAAAAATTACGAAAATGTTTCAAAGGACGATTGATGCATGAAGTTTCGATAATTATGACTGCAAAAGGACAACAATTGAGATTAACATTCATTTTTATACTTTCAACAACAATGTATAATGTTTTACAATTTTTTTATCAACCCTTAAAAAAATCGTAAAAGCTGCAACATATGAAATATGAAAAATCGTTTTTTTATCGTTGTGACTCATTGCTCACGATTCTCCTTCGATTGGAATCTCGCACACGCGGATTCCATTCAAATAGTAAGAAGATGAAATTTACCGACGAGCCGGCGCAATAAAATATCCGTAAAAATGTATGAAATTTTATTCGAGAAATAGTTTCGCGAGATGAAATCGGGTTTATACGAGCATACACGCGTTTTCAGCTCGCGCATATTAATCCGATAAAGGGATTGAAATAGAATATCCGATATCGCATTTCGCCGGAAATATGTAACTCTGTTTTACAATGACTTTTATGAATTTCGCGATATTAAATTCATACTTTATAACCAAAAATGATATTTTCAAATATGGTATAATTGGTAAAAGTCGTAACCCGTAAAATAATAAAATACAGTTGGATCTCGATCGAGCGCTCGTCTCGAGGGTCTTAAATAAACATTACGCTCGATCGAGAGAGCGATAAGAAGGGTAGAAACACCATCAGGTAGAAACCTCGAGGGACCCAAACCCAAAAACGACAAAGCATTAATGAATTTCCAAGCTTCTGGAATTTGCTCCCTGCTGTGAAACTCGGAGCCTTATCGCTGCCGAGATTTTCACGGTAAATTAGAGAGCGCTCGATCGAGATCCAGCTGTATTTCAAAAATATTCTTTCGTATTAACATAAGTAAATTACCTCCCCTGCCGCGAAAAAATCCCCCAAATCCTACAATCAATCGAAACCCTCCCCCTTCAAAACAAAAAACCGAAAAAAATCGTCATTCGAACTGTGTAACAAAACGTCTTACGCCACATACGTACATTTATTCACGCACAACTCGAGGCTTATGAACGTTGTTTGTTTCTCGCTCTTTGTAATCCCGTCCTTTTTCGTCTGCTTCCACTTCTCTCTCCACCACTACTCGACCAAGTGAGTGACTCTTTTCCGACTTCACTTCAGTCGCCGTTAAGCTCGCGCCTGCTCGCGCCGGCTCGGCAACGAAAGGAGGTTTTTTCGATCTTTTTTACCGAAAAATAGCGATAAAAGTCGGGTTCGAGAGTGCGAGGAATTCGCGAAAAGAACAACGAGGGGGGAGCTACCGTTGGGGGAATGTGAGTTTGGAGTGATCTGTGATCCATGCGCTGTTTCCGGTGTGTCACGTGACGTTCGGAACTAGAGGTCTTGATAAATTTGGATGCAAAGAGTTTATTTGGACGTGTTGTGATTTTGGATGGGAATCGGCCGAAAAGTGACGACCAGTGGAAATGAGGAAAAGTTGGGATTTATTGGAGGTGGGTGGTTGAAAATGTAAAGGTCTGAAAAAGATGGATGGAGTACTTTTACTGTGCTTTTTTGAAAATCTGTCATTTTTTGATTTCGTGAACCCAAAAGTCAATAGGTTGAGATTTAGGGAGATATTTTGGTATAGTTACATTTTTCCGTGGAAAAAATTTGAATTGAGTTTCGATGGAGAAGATTCAAGGCCGAAGAGATGATTTTACAGGTTTTCGAGTTCATTTACTGTAGAATGATGATGAAAAAGTAGGGGAGACCGGGGCTGGTTGGCCAACTTTTTACCTACGAATTTTTTATGACTCCCCTTTTGAAGTTAATAAAAATTCGAACTGACTATGGCTAAGTGCATACCCTCGGCTTATACTGTGAATTTTTTCGTGCATTTACATTGATTTTTCCAAAAATGACAAATATTTTGACAGTGTCCTGACGGACTGGCCAGCCTGCCCCGGGCACGGGGAAGGTTGGCCAATTTTAGAAAAAATCGTATAGAATTCAACAATAAAATTTTAAATTAACAAAAAAGACATCTGACTTACTTATTCATCAATTAAATAATTTTTTCAATCGAAGGCTACTGTATACAAAATAATTATCACGTTTAGCAATTTTTTGTTCTTATAACAGTGAAAAGAAATTCAAACTTCATCCACGCGTTTCACCAAACTTTTTTTTTGGCTGGAGTCACCGGAGTTTGGATTTTCATTGATTCAGAAAACGAGAAAATCGGAAAGTGGAAATTTTACTAACTCGAGTAGAAAACAGTTTTTCGGTTATATTTTCGACACGCGTGAGCACAATGCAATAAAATTACACCGGAAAACATTTTCGGTATTTAAAAACAAAGCACTGTCCAACCTGCCCCATTGGCCAACCAGCCCCGATCTGCCATATCAAAAACAATATAACATGAATTCGGAAAACGTTTACGTAAAAAACTTTGAAACGTAAAAATATCTAAGATACATATTTTCAGTATGATAAATAGTGTTTCTAGATTGAACTGAACTATTTTGATAGAAAACTCCTGATCATTGTTGATGACTTTATAATAGCGATAAAAAAACCCTGATGGAATATATTGATAAAATCGTAATTTTTTTTGGTAGATTATCTTGATTCAGGCATTACAAATATGTAGATGAATAGATATTATTGTATTCATTGACCAACACAATCAGGCCGATTTTTCCAGTGATCATCGATGCTCACTTTGGGAGTCGATGTCTGTAAATACTCTATAAGAGAATAAGAAAAATATTTTTCCCAAAATAGGGAAGAGTTCTTCATTAGACGGCCATTCACCAGGGTTTAATCATTTTTCCAGTAGAGCAACTTCTGACCGTAATTTTGATGATTTAAGAAATAGTATCTTCCTCCAAAGTCTTTTCAGATTTTCTCCACCCCGAAAACTTCGATACAAAGAGTCTAAGTTCTCCATCCAGATTTTCTTCAGAGTCTCACTCGATCTCCCATACGCTCCCTCTATTCCTCAACTGAAATGTGATAAGTAGTGATAATCGTCGAAAAGCACCACAGTCCTGGAGATACGTCGCGCGGACCCAGTTGAGATCGGGCTCATTAGTCGCGAGGGTGGCGAGTTGCCCGGGGCAGCTCGGGGCTCGCGACGATTCCGCGACTGCAGGGGCCCAACATTGGGGGCAGAGTATCCAAGAGGCGGCGAGGCTTCAGGCCGCGCGATGAGGGGCTCCCGCGCCCCCAGGTCGAGAGTGAAATTTTCGCCGGGGACATGGGGGAAATCGAGTGTCGTAGGTCGGATTCTTTACCGTCTGCAGGCGTCAAGGACGACTCGCACACGATTATGCAGCTGAAAAAGGCGATGCTCAAGATTCTCGACCAATGTGAGTTTTTCAAACGGTTTTTTAGCTCGGATTGAAAAACGAAGTATTCCCAAACTCGCGGTCGGGTGCTCAATTCAAACTATAAGGAATTTAATTTCCATTTGATTTTTTCAAATTGAGATCTTTTCGGGTAAGCGTCCATTTATTCGTATCAGAGTGAATGGACTAACTGAGAAAATGTGATATTCACCACCTGGGCTTTCCGTTAATTTGTCTCATACGTCACGAGGTTTTTGCGTGAAGTCCATTCCAAGTTTTTGCTCGCAAACGCGTCAGCGAATTGTTCATTAACGCAAACTGGATTTGTTGAAACGTAAGAATGTCAAATATTGTCAACTTGACACTATCGAGGGAATTTCTACGTAAAACTATAATGTGCGTTGCAGCCTTCGGAAAAATTTCAATTCTGTCAAACAAAACTCTACTTGATGAATAACACTTCACTTAGTTCCTTATTGAAGAGGATCGTAATGAAGAGCATTTACGTCCAATTTAT
>JAPYZK010003844.1:0-25737 GCA_030522785.1 Platygaster equestris
CGAGATGAAAATTTTCGACTGTTGAAAATTTAAATATAGAAAATTAAAATTGTCATATGGACAAAATAAGAAAACTGTACTTCCAAATCTGTAAAATTCAATGTTAAAAAACGTAGAAAAATATCGAAGACATTTTTTTTAAACCCCTCCCGAAATTTTTGTCTGCGTTCGCTCTTGTGTAAAAATATTTCCCCACCCAAAATTTGAACTCAATTGTACATTATAATTCAACTTCAGTTGTTAAATATATAAAAACTTATTGATACTGTAATCACTATTCTACTGATTACGCGAACTCATTCGCCGAATATTTTGCTGACCCTAATTTTTTTCTCGCGACTTTTCCATCTTTCCCTACTCGCGCGGACTGCGGAAAAGCTCCAGAAAGATGGGAAACGCAGCGGATATGCATATTACCTTTCAGTCTGTAGCTCGGAGTTGGGGCGAGACTCCTAGATCGATTGCTCACGGCCAGCAGCAAGGGCGTGGCTGCGATTCCGAGGGATTTTGAATCCGCGGATTGTTTCTGCACGCAGTAACTTTTTGCGCGCCGCCGAAAAAGCGGCGAGTCCAAAAAAGAATCGTCGTAGTGCGGCATCATCGAAGAACTCGCGGTATCTCGCACTTTTTACTATCCCGAAAAAATCTTCCCCATACCTATTAACTAAAAAACGACCCGCCAAATAGTACTTTTTTCGCTCTAGGGCAAAAAATAAATTTTTTTTCCCTAGGATTTCAAAGTAAAATATTCATCTTGGAAGAAATTCTGGACTGATAATTTCCCTCGAAAAACTTTTGGAACTCGGGAAAACGCGCCGAGACTTGACCGAGTTATTTCCGTCGCGCATTCACGTCTGGCGAAGAAAAAACACTGGGTTATCTCGAAATAAAAACAGGGAAAAATGATCGCGTCGCCGGTTTTAACTGCCGTGGACGTATTCTCGCCGCGAGGGCCTCCAGGTTGTTCATTTTCGCGTAATGGGTGTCCCTCGTGCACGGTCCCTACGTTCGTTTCCGTGCCTCGGTCACGCCGGACGAACCTTCGGTGGCGATACTTTTTCGAAACCTTACACCCCGACGACAATGGGAGAAAAGGAACAAAAAGAAACGGGAGCGCAAACTTTTTCATGCATTTCACCTCAACCTTCAACTCGAAATCCGAGAGTTTGCAGCATTTCCAGTTCCATTTTCAAATGTCAAGATGTCAAGTCGAATAATAATCAACCACGACCTTTGAGAAACTTCAGGAATTATTCAGCGCATTTTTAAGAGGTTTTCGAAGTGAGCTTGTTGGACTTTTGGGTCAAATTATGTCAGTTTTGTGCATTTTCACGCGAGTTTTTTCTGAATTTTTTGGGATTGATATAGTTACTTGGGTTTTAATTTTAGGAAGTTCGAAGATATTTCTCAGGGGTAGAAATGGTTTACTTTTTAACATAAAAAGTGAAATTTCTACTATAACAATTTGTCATTGTAGTTTCAATTACTCAAATATTCGTTTTCGACCAACATTAGGAAAAATTTACTATTTAAAGTAAAATAAATTTAAAGTAAATTAAAATTTATCATAAAAGTGAAATAAATTCCTGATCCAAAATCACCGTAGTTGGTGGTCGATTTTTTTGCTGATTTAATTTCTACCAACTGAATTGGTTAAACTTGACTATTGATTAGTAGAAAAATTGACTATCAATTATTTGAATATTTGAATAATCAGAATTCAACCATCAATTAGTTGAATTCCCCCCATCCGTAAATTACTTATTAACTATTTCTAGTAGTCAATGTTGTACGACTAATTTGATTAGTAATTTTTTTGCTAGTAACCATATCTCCACTATACGAACGAGTCAAATTTAACTATATCAGTCAAATTTAACTATTTCAAAATAAAGCAGTAGAGTACAAAAAACTTTCACTTTTCAGAGTACTAAACAAATCTAAAAATTTGAAAAAATGTTCCCTCTAATTCTCATACACATTATTACAATCTCGCTGAATATCTTCGAAAATTACCGAAGATTTTCAAATTTTCAACATGGTTTTTCGCATAAAAGCTCAAAACTCTAACGTACCTACAAAATAAGCTCTTTCTATACCCCCCCCCCCCCCCCCCCCCCCCCCCCCCCCCCCCCCCCCCCCCCCCCCCCCCCCCCCCCCCCCCTCCCAACAAAATTTCCCGTTCGAGAAAGGCACTTAACGAATTTTTACGAAATTCGAGCTACAGTGGAGGATGCGAACGCACGACTCCCGAGGAATTACCGTGTCATACTGGTCTTGGGCGCCCGGCGACACCTTGTCCGACAAACGATCAGCGATTACTGGAGCGAAAACTTGACCTCTTCTCTTTTATCCCCTCTTTCATCAAAGCACCTTGTCGATTTTTTCTTATCTATATTATATACATCGTGTCCCTTCATCGCACGCTACGACGAACAATATCCGCACAAGCTGCATAATCCGGTCGGATTATCAAAAAAGCGGAAAGGATCACGCTTCCTAATCAAAGCGCTGTTAGGGCCGAAATTCGATTTATTTTGGAGCGTCACCGTTTCGCGATTAAAACCCTGGAATTCGAACTCACGCGACCCAGATACGTCTCAATTACGTCCGCTATTTCGGTTTCGGTCATGCTTTATTCCGCGTCTGGCGAAATGTTGACGTCAATTTCAACGTTTTTTTATGACGGCCGTTCAAGGGTGTCTAGTAATTAAAGGGCGAAAAATGTAACGTTTACAGGTGTTCGAAACTGTTTGAATCCAGGTCATTCGTATTTCGGAAGCAATGGAATTTTCGAAGTACGTTAACTTTCTGATTTCTAATTAAAAAAATTTTCAAAATATTGATCCGTTTCTAATGTTTAGATATTAAGAAAATACACACAAATCAAGTTTCTCGCTTGATTTTATAAGTATGTATTGGATTTTCTGAAACTGAATGATATAGAATAATAAAAAAATTAATAAATAAAAGTTATTTATCTCGATATGTATAATGAGTATTTATGTTCTTTGTAAGTTTACTATAATTGATTGAAATAGTATTTTTTCATTAAAAAACATAATGAAAAATGATTAAATCACCTATGACGTGAAAATTAAATTTTCAATAATTACGTAATCATAGGGGCAGAGGGGAGGAGGTTTTACTAGTGCTTACGATTAATGATGAGGGTCCAGATTGGAAAAAAAAAATCAATTTCGTAATATATGGGAGTGCAAAAAACCAATTGGGCGAGCGAGTACATGTGCGAGCCCCCTGCTAACCGATCGAACCTTGATCGCCCATTAGACGCGCAGTGCGTTTAATTTGCTCCAGTTTCATGTAACAGTCAACAACGGTCCCATGATCGGACAAATCACAATCAAAATAATGCGCTATCTGGTGCAGTACGTAAATAATGTTGTCAGTATTCTCGAATAAATTGTTTTTTCCACTGTTTTGCGTGTGAAAAGTGACAGATTTTTTAAATTGTACCATAATATACTAATATTAAATTAACTTTGTTCGAAATTTTTACTCTCTTTAAATATCATCAAAAATTATCAAAAAAGTGTGAATTTTGTAGTCAATTTATAAGAGTAATTCCTTTTCCGTAAATACGAACTTACATAAATTTTATGGGATTCACGATCACTTTCTGACTACATTTTGAATTCGAATGAAAAACAAAATGATGGAACGCAATTCTTACGATCCTAACTCATTCCTAACAACCAGAAAAACCAAGAATTTCTTCATTTCAGAAAACCATAATATACAGAAATGGTTAAAAACAAAGAAGTACACTACAAACTTGGATAAGCACGAGACAACGCGACCGGAATGAACGTGCTCGCGAATCAAAGGTAACTGAGGGTGCCGCAAAAGCTCTCACCGGACGGTAATATCTCTCGAACTTTTGGCTCGGAAGGAAGCCCTGTCTATTTTAACGAGTCAATGAGAGACGAGAGAGTGAATGACGGGGAAGGGAATTGTACACACGGGCCGTCACGCCGATCTTTATTTCACGAGGGAGAAGCTGCAGGAGAGACGAGACAAGATGACCAGCGGATATGAAACGGATTTGTCGACTGCGCCCAAGTGCGATTTACTTGCCTGCCTCGAGATCACGTCATTATATTTATTCTGGCTTAAAATTTCACATTTGATCATACGTTTTTACTGTATAATTAAAATTTTTGATTCCTTCCCTTCGTCTCTCGAATTCTGAGAAAAACAAGTTTTTTGCATTCCCAACCTGCCAATCTGACAGCGAATTTTATTTTTTTCAATCAAAAAATTTTCATTAAAAAATTTTTAAGATCTTCAAAAATGTGGATTATTTTGCAGATTTCACAAATTTCGATAATTTCTAAAATTCAAAACATTTTGATAATTTCGGAATTTTTGATATTTTTGAAAATGTGAAGGATTTTAGTAATTTTAAGATTTTTCGATACTTAATAGTTTACGTAACTTCGATAAATCTGGAAATTTTAGAGATTGAAAAATTTTTTAAATTATAATAATATAATTTTAAAAAATTTGAGAATTGAAAATGTTCTGATACTTTTAAATTTTCAATAATTTATTTAATGTTGAGAATATTGCAATTTTTGAGAATTTTCAATATTTAATAGTTTACAAAATTCTAAGACTTCTGAAAATTACAAAGACTTTTGAAATTAAAAAAAATTATAATTATTTAAAAATTTTCGAAAATTCCGAAAATTACGAGAATTCTAACAGTTTTGATACTTTCGAAATTTTTAATAATTTTGAAAATTCTGAAAAGTTTCAATATTCCATAATTCACAAAATTCTAAAAATTCTAAGAATTTGAAATACCTTAAAAAAATTTTTTAACGCTATAATAATTCAAAAAATAATTATAATTCCAAAAATTTCAAGTAACTTGAGAATTTAGAGAATTTCGACAAGTTCGAAACTTTTGGAAATTTTGAGAAGTTCGGAAATTTTAAGAACTATGATATTGTTTGCAAACTTCGAGAATTTCGAATATTTCAAAAATTTTTACGAATTCAACCAATTTTAAAAATTTGTCAAAATTTTAAGATTTTTCAGAATTTCGAAAATTCCGAAAATTTCGAGAATTGTGAACATCAGAAAAATTTAAAGAATTCCGAAAATTCCGAATAATTGAAACACTGAAAAATATTTCAATCGTTTACAAATTCCGATTACATATTTTTGAAATTTCAAAAAATTTTGAAGCTTCGAAAAAGAATAAATTCGATATTTTTGAAATTCTTTCCTTTGTATATACGTAAATTTCAATTTTGATCTCACAGTAATATTATTCCTATATTATTATATCGTAAGAATAGTAAATACAGAAAAATACATACTTGCATTACACAATTTACTCTAATTAATCTAAACTTGGACCTTATTAAAATTCCTAGATTCGAATTCTAACGAACACCACGACTGATAAACACTGATAATCTCTCAGGACACGCAGTAAACTACTAGCAATAGATGCCCGCGTCGGAGACCTTTCAATAGCGGACTCATTAAATCTCCAGCTAGGCGGGTGCTTCATTAAAATAGTTAAATGGCGTAACAAGAACCGAGGGTTGGCTTCGGCGGTTTCCCCGGGCGTAGATCGTTGTAACGATGCCAAGGGAAAAACAAAGAACCGAGAGAGAAAAAATGCTGAGGCGTAAAGCTAAAAGAAAAATCAAAACCTGCCCACGGAGGAAAAAAAATCCAACCATAATAGCTTTCAGAGCATCGAACTTACGCGTTGAAAGCAAGCGAGACATGCTTCTGCAACGTGCAAATCGCGGTGCTTTGAACGCAGATCCAATCACTTTTTCCGAATGCGCGCCACTAATGAGATACCTTAAATTCCATGCTCTGAAAGCATGTGCTTTTATAGCCATAGGTATTTTTTATGTGTGTTTTCTTTAATTTAGCGGAAGTTTGATAATGTTTTATATACTGGATTTTTTTCCTCGAAACGATATGGTAAACACTGCGAAAAAGTTAAACAAGTTCGTTGAGCATCTGTCGTTAATTGAAGCATTTTTTTTTGTGAAAGAAGCTTTTCACTTGTAGACATCTGAAGCGTTTGCTGGGAAAAGTGAAAATTGAGAATGAATGAGTCTTATTAGATCGTCGGCGGCGGAATTGATGAGAACAGGGCAACAGGGGAAGAAATCAGATTATCGATGAATAAATTGCGTCATGAAAGATACTACTGTACTGATGAGAAGGCTTCACTATTTAGAATCAATAAAGTTTGAGAAAAATAGGAATAATCATTTTATCGACCTTGTTCAAAGATTAGGATCATCCTCTACCAGACTCGTAAGAAATTGAAGTGCTTTTATTCGGTTTGAACTCCTGGTTTCTATGGCTCGAAAAACGAATAATTTACTTTCAACAGAATATTACAAAACAGAAAAATAATTTTATTATCAAACTTGCTCAATTCCTGAAATCATCCCCTATCAGAATGGTCAGAATCAAGGTTATTTCAGTCGAATCCAACTCTTACTTTCTATGGTAGCATCAAAAATGTCGAAAAACGAGGAATTTAGCCTCCATAAAGTTTAAAAATATAGAAATAATGGTCCCTTCGGCCTTCCTCAAAGATTAGGATCATCCCACATAAGACTTGTCAGAATCAGTCAAATCCAACTTTTACTTTCTACATCGTCGAAAACGTTGAAAAACGAATAATTTAGCTTCAGTAAAATTTCCGGAAAAATATAAATGATCATTCTACCGACCTTGCTCGAAAACTGGGATCGACCCTTATTAGACTCATCAGAATCAAAGTTATTTCAGTCTACTCCAACCCCTAGTTTCTATGGTAGCATCAAAAATGTTGACAAACGACATATTTCGCTTTAATAACATTTTCGAAAAAATGAAAATAATTAATCAACAGATCTTGCTTGAAGTGTGGAATCATCCCCCACCAGAGTAATCAATGTGATTTCGGCACCTTCCAACCCCTAGTTACTGTGGTAACATCGAAAATGTCAAAAAAAGAGAACCTTAGCTTCCATAAAATTTTCGAAAAAATAGAAATAATGGTTTCTTCGACCTAGCTCAAAGATTAAGATCATTTCCCATCAGACTTATCAAAACTGAGGTGATTTAAATCGCTTCCAACTTTTAGTTTCTATGGTAGCATCGAAAATGACGAAAAACGAGGAATTTAGCAAAAGACAGCAATAATTATATTATCGACCTTGCTAAAAAACTGAAATCATCCCCCATTAGACGCATCAAAATCAAGGTAATTTATATGTACATATTTCTCTTTTATTGGGCCAAGACAAAATTTCTTTTCAAATCTGCGGTTCCTTGGCGGTGAAAAATAATTTATTCAAGAATGGATCGCAGGAGCGAAAAGTTACCCTCGTGATTTCCCTTCAGAACTCGTGAGCCTCGCGGCGACGGTATCGCGAACAATTAACATGAATAACATAGAAGGTGGGGCGTTTGTTGGTCTATGTTGCTAGACTGAAAATTTGTGACAAGGACAGCTGCTCAGGTTTTCCCAAGTGTATTGTAACAAGGCGCGCTCAGATTACAACTAGCGTACTCGGATCGCTGTTGATAACGCGACGCACACGGAACACTATTTTGACAAACGGTGAATAAAGGAACGTTCAAATTCTTGGGAAAATTCACCGTTTTAAATACCTAAACATGAGAATCAAATTTTATTTAGTTCATTCATTTTGTGCAATTCCCGGAATTTTGAACAAAGTTAATTTTTTTCAATTCATTATTACATAGTATTAGTACTCGTAAAAAATTGACATTTAATACGGTCGATATTGAACAAATTTTATGAACAAAATTTTTATAAAATTTTTCGAATTTTTATAAAAAACCTGTTTTATAAAATTTTAAAAAATAGCTTGTATAAAAATAGCACATTTTATAAAATTTTTATAAAAAAATAAAATTTTATAAAAAATGTATGATTTTTATTGAAGTTATGTGAACAAAAATCACTTGGAAATTGCGAATTCAAATAGTTTTAGAAATTTTTACGAAAACTGGAAAAGTCATATTTTTCATTCACGTCAAATTTCAAATAATTTTTTGATTTTTTCGAAAAAAAATAGTAAATTTTCAAATGGAAATTTGAATTTAAAATTAAAATTAAGATTAAAAATTGGAAAAGTCGTATTTTTCATTAACATCAAATTTCAAATAATTTTTTGATTTTTCCAAAAAAAAAACTGTGAATTTTTCAGTGTTTGAAAAATCCAAAAAATTGCTCTTTGAACTTAAAAAATCCGTGTATTTTGTGACCATTTTGCGAAAATTTTACAAAAATGGAAACATTCGTATTTTTCGAATCAAGAAAATGTTTTAAATTCATAAAATACTTCATCACCAAATTTCGAATAATTTTTGATTTTTTTGAATGAAAAATGTAAACTTTGAAGTGTTTTAAAAATCTAAAACATTGTTCTCTAAATTATAAAAATCGACTTATTTTGTGTATATTTTGCATTACATAGAAAAATGCAAAAAAAGTTGCAACATTCATATTTCGCATTTTTAGACAGCGTTACGTTTACACCTGCGAGCAGGTGGGGGGGAGGGCGCGTAAAAAGGCCGAAAATTGCGCCTAAGAATTCCAAAATCTGAAAAACTTCACATGCATTTCTAAAAATCCCAAGATGACAAAACTAAATAATCCGTATGTTATTTTGAGTTTACACATCGATAGTTAAAGTCATGCAGTGATAAAAACACGAAAATCACAAAAAACACGTCCTATTTAAATACTACATCTGGCCACCCCATTAGTTGCAGCCGTTCCCGCTTCGATCGGGGACGACGTTTTTTCCTTATTTACTAACCGGTATACTCCTGACCTTTCGCAACATGTTCTTACTTAAGCCCCAATCCCAGACAATAATAAACAATCGTAATTGTTATCCTGTCCACCAAACGCTCCACCGACACAACCTACTTAAACAAAAAAGTGTACCTTACGCACACATATTCTCAAAACCATGACCGGCCGCAATTTCGTTAATAATAAAATTCATTCGTGTCAAAAATTCCCGAACTTACAAAAACTAACAAAATTCACGAAATCCGCGCTGAAAATGATCGAATACCCAAAACAAACAAAACGTAAAAACATAAAAAAAATCAAGACCTTCTTATGCACAGTGTGTTTTTTGGAAAAGCGTTAAGGAATTCAATAAAAAATCTTCATGTATGTATGTGTGTTAGTGTGCGTAAAATTCGCAAAATACCCCGGCAAGCACACATGAAAAAATGTATTCAAGGGACACAAACTGCATGCCCAACTACATCGTTTTCACCTAGAAAACCGCAGTGTCAATCATCTCTCCTTCCGTTTTTCCCCGGGAAAAACGCGGGAACGTTAAAAGGGAGGAAAAAGGGTGGATTTTGCGGGTTGTGTGCGCGTGTACATGCACAGTGATTCGGGGGTTCATTTGACAAGCACTTATGTACCTGGGTATTTGTCGGGTCTCGGTGTGGACGCCATCTCGCAGTTTTCCTCGCCTCACGGTCGCACGCCACTATCGCACCATTTTTTCACACGCGCCGCTAATTATCGTTTCGCGAAAACACTGAAAAAGACGACGCAGACGACGTAAAGGGTTACAAACGGGTTCCCCGACCATCGCCGTCGCATTCGCGGGTTGTCGCGGGTCGCGAGTCCCGCGAGTTCATCGCGAGCGGCGAGCTCCGCGTCACCTATCGACTCCCCCGCGCGCGAATCAGTATTGCCAACGGTTTTTCCCATTCGCGCGTAGTTCGAGTCAGGTCCGTGGCGGTACTAGCAGTAAAAGGCAGTAAAAGGGTTAAAATTGTTAAAAACCCACTGCCCACACGTCTGTACTCTGCACACGTCAAGACAGTGCAATGGTGCAAACTGCAACGCAGTGCAACGTAACTGAACGCAACTAATTTTTGAACTAATTAATAATCTTATCGAAGTAAATTACAGTAAATCGTCATTTATACCGGGCAGAGAGACTATGTAAACATAAAGTAAAAGTCACGGCATACGTGTACTCTAAATTTTTGAGACGTAATGTTTAGTAGTAGGTGCACTACGATTATTTACACTTTTCCTCAATCGCATTTGCCGAATTGCTATCGAGTTTAGGAGTTGAAGTGTCGAAATACACGATTCAAAATGCGTTTTTTGAGGCTTAGTTTAAGTTTGTTGTCTTGCTTTTTGTGCGTTTTTTTCGTCAACAATTGCGACGCTGATGAAAGTGTACTCAAATATTCCGAAAGAGGACCAACACTCAAGTTTTTCTACTGGTAAATGTGGCATTTTTTCGTAACATTTATGGCCGATGACTATTTGTACATGATTTTATACTTTACGATTTTCTTGTTTGTAATTGAATGAAAAGTAAACATCAATTTTTCGTTCGATGGCAACATTTAATTAACAAATGGGTAAATGTATGTAATTGGTTGATTTTAGTTACTCATGTGGCTACCGAAAAGTGTTCGAAGAATATGTCACAATATTACGTGACAAGTACCCGGAAATTAAAATTGATGGAGAAAATTACAACCCCTCAGGTCTTAATATGCTGATAGCCAAATTATTGGTAAGATAATTTAATTGCAATGCAAAATTTGGATAATTTATTTCGATAAGGAATTTGAAAATCCAAGATGACATTTTCTGCCTATGAAAAAATATAACTAGTATCTTTATTTTGCTTCATTTTTTATTTTTTCTCCTGGCAAATTTTTTACGAATCAAAAAATTGTTCCATATAAAGGTTATATATTTGTGAAATTAAACTGTATATTTCAGATAACATTATATGTTGAGTTTTATTTATATCTTCTACATTCTGAATTTGAAAAATTTCGTTGAATAATGTAAAAAAGTGTCAATCAATTAAAATTCACTTTTCCAACTTGTAGTATAATATATTATTTTAAATCACATAAAAATGTTGGAGAATTTCATATTTCCTTAATTAATATAATTATGACTTCATTTGTAACCTGTACTGGAATTGTTTTATTCTAATTGTTGAAATAATTGAACTTGAATATTGCTATTTTAATTTTTTTCATTCTTCTGGCTTTGAGTTTTTCAAGTTCTTTATTGATTTATGTCATTAAATAATTTTTTTTTGCAGGGAATACTGAAAATCGTACTCATTGTTTCCGTATTCTGTGGGATAAATATTCCATTGGGTGAACCGTACACGAGATGGATGAATTGGTGCATTGAAAATCGCCTTTATTCCTGCCTTATGATTTTCTTCCTCTGCAATGCGATCGAAGGTCAACTGATATCATCCGGAGCATTTGAAATCTTACTCAATGGTTAATATGAAATTCTGAACATTCTAAAATAAAATACAACATTTTTAAATTTATGCATAATTTTCACAATCAAAAAGCAATCTAAAGATATTCTATGGAAAATTGATTAAAAAATCATGTCAAGTAATATCAAACACATTCTATAAATAAAAACAATAAAAAAAAAACCATTCCATACATTATTGATTCATATTAGTAACAAATAATTCTCATTTAAATGGCACTTACACCCTTGTGGTTTCCCACCCTGCAATGCAAATTTGTTTTCAGACGTTCCTGTATGGTCAAAACTGGAAACTGGGAGAATACCTCAACCAGCTGAATTGTTCCAAATAATTGACAATCACATGAGAATGACAATGTCTGAAATTGATATAAAAGGCTTCAATTTCAACAATTAGTAATTTTAGCAAATAATCGTGCCCTGCAAAAATTTCAAGCAAATCAGAAAAACTAATTCATACATTTTCAATTCCATTCATCACTCTTCTACGACTGCAAATTTTTATCAATATTCCAATGATTAAAAAACCATCTGTTACTCATTTGTTGAATGTTGAGTATTCCGCAATGACTGAAATGTTCAATTTTTTACATGGTAAACTTTATTCTCAAATCATCCAAAAAATGTGTAATATTCAATACTTGTGTAGATTTTTTAAGCCATGTGGAATGCACATAAATTTCTAATCTAAAAATTTTCCAATGTTTTTGCAAGTTACTTTCAAGTTTCGAGTATAAAAATAAAGACCAATCCAGCTGAGTTCATTTTCATGTCAAAAAATTCATAAATTCAAAAATGAATCGAATAATTCAAAAAGGAAACCTGGAATCTTGAAGGTTAGAAATTCATTCATGCCCCGCGTTGTCTTTGAAGTGAGGATTGAAAATGGAATGTATGTACAGCATTTTTGAAACAACTTCACGAAGTTTTGTGTCGAGTATGATCATGTACTTTAATATTGGAAATTACCACTTGAATTATAGACGTAAGTGTTTTTATAAATTAAGTGCATAGAAAAATACTTCAATTATATATATATATGTATATACGTAATGAAACGGCTTTTTATTTTAGTTGCCCTAATCTAATGAACTGCTGTTATTCTAACGCAGTTTTACATTTTCACGTGTTTAATTTGGAGTTTCTTGGAGTTTTCCAATTTCAAGTGCATATGGCCGAATTGGAAATCAAACTTGATGTATGATTGATAGTTGAGTCTTGATAGAAACCAAATTTTTGGACTTTAATTTCAAATTTCAACAATTTGGGATATCAAATTTTGGACATTTGGTATTTCGGAAATTGTATTCAAAAATAATACATTTCGGATTTGCATTAATTGTAAACATTCAAGTTACACCAGTTGAATGAAAAACATCACTTGCCTATGTAACAGTCTGCATTTTTATACACAATTCCATTATTAACTAACAAAAACAGTCTTAAAAAACTACTAAGCATTTTTGTAACAGTACTCACCATAATTGACTAAGATAACAATAACGCGATTAAATTAAAATTTAGATTATTCGTTTTCAAAAACGTTAACTTGATTGACAATAATTAATGTCCCTTGCAGCCATGGTGAAAAATGTATATTATTATTTTATAAAGTGTAAGTCTCGATTTTTATAAACAAAACCAGTCCAAATTTCTAATCGTGACTTCGAGGGATCTTGAGGTCAATTAATTTCGCGAGATTGAATCATCATTCTCATTTAACATTCACTGGTCATGTCCTGACATGTACGTGCTTCACTGCAGTCGTCTGCTAAAGCTTCTATGATGTCTAGAAGAAGATTGCTACCCAGTTGTTTGAGCCTTGGTAAACGCGCGACCTGTTGAATTACAACAATTAATTGTAACCAATTTAGAAATAATTTTCTTGTTTGCCATTAAAGATATGAAAAAATCTTCATACAGTAAAAAGTATGGTAAACCTTTGTAAAATTCTGCACTATTAAATGCAGTGCATGTTTCTTCACGTCGGCAGCTTCCATCCGATAGGCCGCTTCGAGTATTTGTATCACATTTTCGTAAGTAATATTCATTTCGAGATTCTGCTTGCAAAAAGCTTGCAGTCGATCATTAGTAAATCCGAAAAAAGGTGGGGCGGCTAACAAATACAAAGAATCTTCAGGCGGCATAGAAACGTCGGCGAAATAAATGTATCTTAAAAGTGAATTGAACGACTCCAACGATGGGATCATCTCTCCTATTTGAATCTGGTATTAAACGAAACTCAAATGATTATTTTCATCTTTGATAATACTGATTATGTGAATTAGAAAAACATTCGTTAAAAGAAAAGAGTAACAAAAGTCTACAATCGAGTATATCAGAATTTGATGAATTAATGAAGAAGTCGTAATCTAGGTACTCACGTTAACTGTGTTATTTTTTGGCATGAATGACCGGAATAACGCTTCGAAATAACCACATCGTGCCGACAGAATTGCCTTGTGCGCAAAAATTTGCACCCCATCGAGTAATAAAATTATATCACAGAATTCACGTCCGGTTTTTTTCAGAAAAATTTCCATGTCTTGTTTTAACGTTGTACCTGGAAACCAAAATTAACAGAGTAAGTAAGTATTTAGAGATTATTATTATTTATATATGTGAAACATTTTTTTTAAATAATTTGCAAGCTCCGGCTTTTTTTCCATTTTCAAATTGAATATCGAATTGGAATCAGATAATTAAAAAATTCGTAAGTTGAAAAACTTCGAATTAATAAAACTTGATGGTTCAAAAATATACGTTTTGTAATCTCATTTTCATAATTTTTTATTTGCATTGCTCAAATTTTCATTTTTGATCGCTAAAAATGATGCTTATGACGTTTAGTATTTAAAATTTCGAACATTTGAATGTTTTCAAGTTTGGAAGTTGAAAATAATAATAATTAATTATAATTTCGGAAGTTCAAACTTTACATTTTTTTAGTACTTATTTACATTGTTTGATTTTGAAAATTTGCGACTTAAAATTTTAAGAGTTCCACGTGTTAAACTCACTGAATTAAGAATTTTTATCATTTTCCATTCGGTGGAATTTAGAAATCTGAGTTTTGCTTCACATCCAAAAATAAAAAATTATTGGTATTATTCAGTTCCAACATTTTTTAAAATTTCAAAGTATATACTTGGCCAATATTTTCCATTTTGAAATTTTCTCGACTCGGCACAAATTTGAGATTGTTTCCATTTTCAAATTTCTATTACTTTCCCTCACAAAAGTAATCAATTTTTCTCAAAATGTCAGGGGGTGCCCCCCCCCCCCCCCCCCCCCCCCCCCCCCCCCCCCCTCCTAATCCCCGACTCGTGATGCCTCGAAAAGTGCTTCGCCTGCGGTTGTTGCTTCTTCCGAATAATCTCCACCATCAAAGGCTGATCCAAAGTTTCAAACTCCTGACTCATAACGATCACACTGTAATTACTCTCCTTCACCACGAAACTCAAACAAAAGTCCTTAATAAAGGGCAAATTCAGATGCGCCGCGTTTCTCAGCGCCTTCAAAACGTTCGTCGTATTAATCGTGGTCTCCAAATAATGCACGCAAAGCTGCTCCAACCGCTTCATCTTGAAATCCACCGCGAGTCTATAAACATCCATCATCAGAAGTACGATCCTATTGCTTGTTGGATTCTGAATTTTTTTCGTGGGATCGATTCGATCCGTGTAAATGTAATTGAGGACCATTTCGAAAGCTTCCGGAACCGCGTCCCCCAACGCAACCTCCAGAACTGAAACTTCGCTTGATCCAACTTGATCTACATTTTTTTCCCTGCGTTCTTTGGCTTGTCTTATGTGATCGCGAAGGTACTGGGAACGCGCGGCGACGATGGCGACGTGTCCTGGGATTTTGGTCTCACTGCTCCCGACCACGAATTCCACGTCGTAGAGCGAACGGCTGTTCAGGAGCTTTCCGAAATCGTCGTGCAACGTGCATTTCGGATAGGACGAGAACTGGAAGCGGTAAGTTTCGCCGGACCTGACGTTGTTGTCGACGGTGCCGCCGAAAATGAACATCGCCTGGCCGATGACGGCCGAGGCGTGGAACAGGCGACCTGATGGTACCTGAAAATGATTGGAGTTGTAAAGGGTCGTTCACGTATTA
The DNA here is from genome assembly GCA_030522785.1 of Platygaster equestris. NCBI lineage: Eukaryota > Metazoa > Arthropoda > Insecta > Hymenoptera > Platygastridae > Platygaster > Platygaster equestris. The sequence goes on from JAPYZK010003844.1 coordinate 15,458, forward strand.
CGAAATGCAATTGTTGTCACCTTTCTTTTGCTTTGAGTTTCTTTGAGTTACTGTTTTGACATTTCAAAAATATAATGATGTTCTCTATTTCCCATTCAATTTTTGGCAATGGAATGTTTTTTTGCGAGAAAAAAAAATCCACCGAGCCAGGAATCGAACCCAGGACTCCCCAGTTTCACGTCAGGTGCTCTAACCAAGCACCCAACATGCAATTGGGAAGTCCTGGGTTCGATTCCCGGCTTGGTGGATTTTTTTTCTCGCAAAAACCATTCAATTGCAAACAATTGAATGGGAAATCGAAAACATCATAAAATTTATTATAAACCCAGTGACAATCCATTCCATCGATCATTTCAAAAATCTTTGAATATAACATTTATTTTGAGTTTTTTAATCTTTGAGTCTTCGAATCCAAATTTATTAGACTCAATGTTTACGTATTTTATATTTTACGAATTTCTCAACTGGGCTGTTTTATTTTAAATGAACATTTCCGAAATATTAAAATGTTGATCAATAAAAATGTCGATTAATTGTTTACGTTTGACATTTCTTGAATTCTGGCTTCAATTATGACAGTAAAATAATTACTTGGCTGTCCGCAGAGGGTAGAACCACACTCCAAGTTTGCGTGTCAAGGTCATAACAATGTAAATCATTAGGCAGAGTAGAATCAGCAGTTCCTCCGAAAACGTACAAATGCTTATCAAAGCTGACCATTGTGTGACCGTAACGCCGAGCTGGTGGCGGGGGCGCCCCCCTCAAAATATGCTCTGTTGATATTCTCGTCCATCTAAAAACAAAATTATTTAAGCATTTTTCCAATGCTTTTTAATAGTAACAAATTATGTTGTCACGATTAAAAAAATCTGTCCATTTCAAAGATTTCAAATGTACCCTATATGAATTTTAGAAATGAAACATACACAAGATTTATGAAGCTTCCAAACTATAAATAGAAAATGTCTCAACTAAACTAGAAATTTTTCAAACTTTTTAAAAACTCAAAACTGCCAGTACCTTCAAAATTTCTAACGCTTTAAAATTTTCAAAACTTAGAACATTGTAAAACTTTACGACTTCCAAACTCTGAAATCACAAAATTTCGAAATTTCGCAAGTTCTAATATCTCTGAAATTAGAAATCTCGCAAAGTTTTCAAATTCCAAACACTTCGGAACTTAAGAAATTATAATTTCGTACATTAATTCAGAAATTTTGAATATACAAGAAAACGCCCCTACCTAATAAAAATCTTCGCTGATCCCTTGACGATAAACAGTTTATAAAATCAAAATTTTAACTTTTCGAAAATAAACGAGAATATGTTCGATCAATTATTAACAACTTTCTACCGTCTCTCGCGAAAATGAAACTGGAAGAGACTGTTTGTGATTTTAGCTCCGCTTTGACCACTGAAAACGAACATGGATTCGCATGCGACAGCTACAGGAAAATTGCAACACGTTGGTGGACAATCTCCCGATTGTTTAACTTCTTCCCACATTCTCATGTCCCCAGGCTGAAAAAAAGGAAGAATACAAAAAAAATTAGTGAATGTCTATAAAATTCTCTTTTTGATTTAAAAAAGCGCAGATGCAAATCGTTGAAAAAAAAAAAAAAACTTGACAAATACCAGCAACGAAATAGTCCACATGTCGTTAAGTCGGACATTTCCATCATAGCCGGCAAAAATCCAAAGTTTGTTGTCGTACACAACTGCTCCATGTGCTGATCTGGCAACTGGAGTGACACTAGAAAAAATCAATCATTTCTAGTTAATAAATGCAATTCCACATTTACATTAAACTCTGTAAACAATCATTAAATATCAAATTCAAATTTCCCAAAGATGTTCTTGCTTTGGGAAAGAAAATTTCGTTTTTCGATTTTCAACTGAATTTCAAAATTGTCAATTCCATATAAAAATTATACAATAAGAGAACGAAATTAAATTCCAAAAATCATTACTGAGATTTTGATGCAAACATTCATATTCATATTCATTTTTTTCAACTCACTCGCCAGTGAATTTCCACTCTGTCCATTGGCCGGACTTGAATTTGTACTCGAACAAGTCGTTTTTATTTGTCAAATTGGAATTAGAATTGATGTCTCCGGTATAGCCGCCGAAGACGAACATTGACGAGTCGTGAACGACCGCAGAGTGATGATATCTTGGCGCTGGTGGGACTCCTGTCGCAAATGCTCGACCCCATGATTTTTCTTTGATGTCAAATCTTAATAAATCATTGAGCATTTGTTTTCCATTGTCTCCTCCAAAAACGTATAACGCGTCTTTGTAAGCGACAACTGTGTGTTTGCTCCGCCTAAAACATGTTCAAGGCACAATAATTAGTGTCTAAGTTTTAAAATGAAAAAAATAAGTTTTTCATAAAAAAACTAAAGATTATCTGATGTCAACATTTCAACCTTTCTAAGATCATTCTATTTCGGTCAACGAATTTTGTATTCGTCGAATTAAATTTTTCAATAAGATTGAATTTCTTCGAACTTTAGAAAATACATACAATTAGAATTCAGAATTTTAGAAATTTCAATCTCTTCATTACCAAACTTTTGAGTTTTTTAAAAAATGAAGCAAATTTTTCAAATTCCATAGTTTTTAAAGGTGAAAAATTTTCGAGACAAAAATTTTCATTTTGGAAATGTGAAATTTCACATTTTTAAATGATAAAACCTTGAATTTACAAATCTGAAATCACAAAATAAATATAATAATATTCGAAATTTCTCATCTTTTGAATTAAAAACTTTGAAATTATTCATTTTTCATTCTGAATTGGGATATTCTCAAGTTCACATAACTTAGTAATTTAGAATTGCTTGTAGTGATAAATTAAAATTCAAAGAAATACGAACACCGCAGATTAATTTTTGAAATCAATTCTTTTGAACATTTCTACAGGGCACATTAAAATTTCAAACATTCATTGAACTCGCAATATTAGTACATTTTAATATTTATACTGTTTACCTCGCACCAACAAATTCATCACATTCGGGCATTCGCTGCCAGCGATGAACTTCGGTGAACTTTTTTCTAAAGTCCAAAGTCAAAGTATCCGAAGATGTTGTTGACATTTTTCGCGTTTAATATTTTCCTTCTCGTCAATATTCTACTGAAAAAAGGTGAATGTTTAAATTGGCGACCAGCGCAAAAAATTATTGTCTACCAAAATTGTTATATCAACGAAAAAATACATCTACTCAAGCGATTATATCACAATCTTAATTACTGACATGAATAAAAAAGTACCCTTCATATGTCAATTATTTAAAAAACCATTGTTGTCCTATACATAATATATACCTTTTGCCTTATACTCTTCTTTGTTGTCACTAATGGTCATTGTGGCAACTATGCGATTCCTATTTTGCACTTCCTTTGTACTGAAATCGTACGTACATATCTACTCGTTGTAATTCAAATTTTACGATGTTTTAAATGTTTCCGTAACAAACATTTTTATGAATGGGCCATTTTTACAAGGTTAATTGATACGGTTTTCCGATTCCGACCAATTCCGACGTTTTCGATTCATTTGGATTCATTCATCTTGTTAACCCTTTCCTCGAGCACACTCGAGCAGCACTGTAGGGTCTGTAGGTATATATGGAGGAGGTTACATCGGTTACATCGTCCGCCATTTTAGCTCCATAATGAAAATTATTCAATAAAATATCAACTTCGGACGAGTCTATTTGAATGATTATATTTTTCAACATTTTGAAAAATTGTTGACCTGTTGAAAATTTCACATTAATTGAATTATTAAGATCGTCAATTCGTCTGGATTAGTCCCCACGAGTGATTAAAAAAAACTGTTCATCATAGTAATTGTGAATCGTCTTAATACTTTTGTATAAAAATCTCCGAATTTTTTGAAATTTTCCGTTAGAACGGAAAATTGGGATTTACTACAACGGAGATAAGGTAACATCGTCCGCCATTTTAGCTCCTTTTTTAGTTACAGTTTGTTCAACTGTTGTAATAAACTGCTGTAAATTTCACACATTACTTTTCTGAACTTTTGGGATCGCCTTCACGAGAAAATTAAAAACATTATTGTTCGCCAGTTTTTATGACATTATGTGTCTTTTCGAGCGCTTGTGGAAATCTCGGATAGGAATGAATTCCAGGAATTTTAATTTCAACTCAAAATTCATAAAAATCAGGCAAATTGATATACCTTATAGAGCCAATATAAATATTGTGACTATGCATTACTTTACAGGATGATATATATATATATCATAGTTATTGATAGTTGTATAACTATAAGCAAAATACTATTGTAATGTAATAGTATTTCTATAATCAAAAATTCGAACGATTCATGCAATAACGATCTAAACGATCGTAACCGATTACTTCGATAATCGAAATAATCGTTTTCGAATTAAAAAGTGAATTAAAATAAATGTTGCACGTAAATGCACTCTCTTTAAAAAAATAAGTACGTAAAATATATTAATATATATTCTACATTCAACAAAGTTTGAAATTCTTTAAAATAAAACTGACATTTTTGAAGGAATGCAAATAAAAAAATGATTAATAAAGAATATATTTGTCTATTTTACGGACGTGCACTCAATTCCATACATATTTTTCACAGTAGCTTCTTACGAGCTAGAAACGAAAATGTTAAGTACAGAAAAAACTTACAAATACTATGCTGCAAACGAGTTCGAAAATGTCAAAAAAAGTCAGACTTGATATAAACAAATATTTTATCTTTTGAAAATGATAATATCAAGATAACATATTATGTTCTAACACCGGAGTAAAATCACAGAAAATTATTAAAAAAGTCCACTCGTGTGTTCAAACTTACGCTATAAAATCTTGTTTTTTCCTTACAATTTCAAAAAACTCAATGTAAAGTGTACTTTTTTGTGAGGTAACCTCATGAAAATATTTAAGATTCACAATTCTGATATGGTTGACCAGGTTGACCTTATAGAACAATGATAAGAAAAAAACAAATTTTATAAGTCAATTTTTAGTATACGCATTTTTTTTATAAGGTTTTCACCCGGTCAACATTATAAAAATCGCGAATCTTATTAGATTTTCATAACACTAACCTTAAACAAAAATCAAATCTTATGAGGAATTTGAAATTGGTATAAGATTTCACAATTCCTCTGAGGTTGGCCTTATACAAATAAAAACCTTACAAGATAAAACTGAAAAATTCCTGAAACCTTAACCCAAAAAATTATGTTTCCAACGGCAAATCAGCTCGAACAAGCCCAGAAAACTGACCTATCTCATGAACAACAGGCTCTGTTTCTGTCTCTGCTAAAATCTGCTGCAGCCATTCCCGAATTGGAACCGGATGCTCGTTCTTATCAACCAAAGCCAATTCCTCAACAATTTCTTCCTCCACTGACAAGTTATTTGCTCCCAACAACTTTCCCCTCACATTTTCCTGCTTGTTTCCTAAATTTTCCAAACCATCATTTTCCTCTACCGCTCCTTTTTTTTCCACATCTACAACTTCACTCTCATTTCTCACATTTGACTTTTCACCTTTTGTTTTTTCAAAGGAACTTTCATTTTTCAAGGTTTTACAAATATCAAGTTTCAAAGGCAATTTTAGAGAAATGTCGTGTTTTTTGGTGAACCTAGTTTCTTCGAACTGCAAGGATTTGTCAAAATTTATGTGATCTTTGTCAGCTTCTTGATAATCGACGACCTTGTAAGGCTCGAAATCGTTGACAATAGAACCATCGGATAGTTGGATACGACCAAAATTGTAAATTTGTTCCACGAGATCCTGTTCTGTATCCAGGTTCAAGGTCAATGGCGGGATGGAGGAGAGAAGTTCAAGGTTGGATTGTGCAAGGGATAATTGCTGCCTGTGGATAGCTTCCACCTGGCGCATCAGTCGTCGTTCTCGTGTTTGTAGTGCATTTTCTAGTCTTTTGAAACAGTTCCTGATTTCATTCTGAATCTGTAAAGTAAATATGAAAAATATAAAAAATGCTCAAATTTCAGGATTAAATTAGTAAATAATTGGGGAGTTAAAAATTTAAAGATTCAATTACCCAAATAAGAAAAGATTTCGATGTTTGAAAATAACTCACACAAGTAGAACGTTTTAGAGATTTTCGATAATGCTTTCGAAATAATTACAATAAAAACAAGTATCAGTTATTGAAAAAATGCCAAACTTGTTATTGAATATTTCCAAGTTTCAAAAAATAAATCAAACACCAATCAGTACATTGTATTCTCAAAATGCCCAACAATCATATCAAACACTCAAAACATGAAAAAAATTACCCTCGAAGATGCTTCGTCCAGTGACTTCCTTTTTTCCGAAATCAGTCGTACGCATTCGACGTTGTTGACGTTTCCACTTTTTTCTATCATTTTGGAAGACGAATCTAATTTATAACAAAAACAACGCATTGAAAACTGTTATTAAATAAATTACAGCTTTGTGCAAATACCTCTGTTCCATTTGACATTGGACGAAATTGTTGTTGATTTCAACTGCTCTAGTTCAACTGAGTCCCGTAGGAGACGCTGCATTCGCAAGTAAAATTTGGCTCTAAATTTGAACACCTCTTTTTTACGTTTCGATTCTTTTTTTTCTAACCAAGTTTGCGATTCCGAAAACTACAAATTTTTCTGTTTCAAAATGTCTTAATCAGCACTTTTGAATTGTTTCGAATATGATTTCCAAATTTCCAAACTCGCGAAACTTCAAAAATATGCATTATCATATCCAAAATACCCAGAAATTTTCAACAGCAAAATTTATTACTGACAAATTATTTTCTAAAAGTTTTTAGAAGTGTAACAAAAAACAAAAAAGAGACATTACATTTTTTTCTTTATGCTTGGAACGTCTGCCCCTATTTATTAATTTCAATTTCCAAAATCATAAGTATACACATCCAAAAAAATGCCTATAGTTATACCATTCACGAATATTTTCAATACATATTTATACAATTCTCGATTCACCCCTTTCCCTCGCCCTCCTCAGAATCTCAAAAACCTCCCCCCCTTCCAAATCCTCCACCTCCACTCCAAACTCATCCCCAAAGGCCCTGGCAAAATACGGTATGACTTCCTGGACAGAAACTTGGACGCCGAGTTCCCTGGTGATGCTCGTGACCTCCTTCCCCTCGATTCCACAAGGAACAATGTGCCTGAACCAGTCAAGGTCAGTGTTACAATTCAACGCAAGTCCATGAGTTGTCACATATCGACTAGCACGAATCCCGATGGCGCAAATTTTTCGATCCTCGACCCAAACACCAGTGTGAACCGAAGTTCCTGCCTTTATTCCAAACTCGGCGCACAGTCTAATTATCGTTTTTTCAATTTTTTTCACGTAGCTTTTGACGCTGGTCTGGAAGTCGTGCATGTTGATTATTGGATACGCCACAAGTTGACCAGGTCCGTGAAAGGTGATCAGTCCACCGCGATTCGTTTTGTAAAATTCGGCTCCCAGTTTTCGGAGCTTCATTTCGTCTTCCGAAGAGTAATGTTTGTCTCGGATTCCAATTGTGTAGACTGGATTGTGTTCGCACAGAATCAGAGAGTTTGGGCTTTTGACATTTTTTTCCTGATGTCGAGAGGAGAGGATGGTTTGGAGTTCGAGACTGGTTTGGTAGTTCAAACGACCAGGTTTCAGGAGCTTTATGATTTTTCGAGTCATTTTGAAAATGAGACAGGAAATGAAATGAAAATGAGTATAGTAAATTGTTGGTATGTTCAAGATTATGGTAGATGTATATAAGATGTATCAATATTTGGTTTTTTGGTGCTCACAAATGGAGGTTTGTGGCTTCAGATTTTTTGGCTTTTTCAGCTTCGTTTTGAATGTGTTGATGCAGCAGTAACGATACCTGGAAAATTTGGAATGTTAGAGTGGTATTTTTCGAAAATCGGAATTAAAATGTTCAACACTGAAATTTGAAAAAATTAAGTTTTTAGATACTAAGTTCTTACGTAAGCGTCAGTTGCGGCATAAACTTTCTGAGGCTTGCTCAATGGAAGAATGTGCCATTTGCTTTGGCGCACGCGGGGATCCTTTGAGATTTGTTTGTTGAGCTGAAAATTTGAAAAATAATCGAAAATAACCAACACAGGGTAACTCAACTATTTATTATTCAACTTGAAGCAAGAAAAACTTGGAAATTTCATCATGTTTAATCTTTTAGCAACGATAAAATTTTTAACAATCTGTATTTTTTATCTCTCATTTCCAAGTTACAAAAGGTATAATTATGAGTCTGAGTGTTTCTCTATCAGTACATTTGGAAATTACTTGCTATTTTCTTTTTTACATCTTCAAATTTTGCAAAAAAAAAAAAAAAAAAATTACTAATGTAAAAATTTCAGGAAAATAACGAGGAAATTTTACCAAGTATCCGGTCAAATCTGCCATGCTCCAATGTTTAGAACGATTGAAAACCTTGTTTGCGTAAACCCCTGAGTCCATGCAATTTTCTTCCTTAACTTTTTCAGCTGGAAATTCTGGAAAGTCTCTTCCTATTTTACTTATGTCACTAAAATAAATTTCCATATTATTATCAACGTGAACAAAATTTTCCTTTTTACCAAAATATATAATACATACTTTTTGATGCTCACTCCAACTAATCTGACTTTTCTATGATTCAATAAAGCTACAAATGATGCCGGCAACTTTTGCAAGTCATATATATGCAGTAAATGACAAATTTTTTCGGACATGCAAATTTGGGCCAACGCTGTTTTTCCAGATCCAGTTTGCCAAGAAAAAGGCCATTCTAAATCAAAGCCAATGGGAACTGATTCATTTGGACTTTTGTCCACATCTTGCCTGAAGTGATAAAAAATGAAGTGAAAAATTTTCGCATGATGTAAGAACTATGGCACATATTTTAGAAAATAATTGGCATACATAAGTTCATCACAAATTGAAGCGCAATCGTTGAAATCTTTTACAAAGTTGATATTTCCTTCAAATACAATTCGTGGCAATTCATCCAAATTAGGTACCCTTTTGATGGCTGGTTTTTCAAGTTTTTCCTGTAAACATATTTTTTTTTAAGATTACACATTGTTTAAAATAGTTATTAACAGATTAAAAACAAAAACGTTTTTCTTTATTGTAATTTTTAAATTTTCCATATACAAATTTTTTAACGTTTTTTAATTTTGCATATAAATTTACAATTAAATCTAATTGTCAAATTCTTGAATTTGAGTTCTGAAGATTTCAAATTTGCTAAATAGGCAAAAAAGTTTTTCAACACCTTAAAGTGGAAAATTTCCATTTTTCGATCTGAAAATCTTATCAAACTCAAATGTCTATTTTCTCACATACCATTTCATTTTTTATTGTAAATATTAATCTATTTTGAGATTTTTGAACTTTTCAATAGCTTATTTTGTTGCAGAGAAATCATTCCAGGTGTAAAGTGATTTTTTTTCTCGCCTTTAATTCAGATGGCAAATTCCTCGCAGACCTTATGAAGATTTGTGTGGTATTTTGTTTATTTTCCTGTTGGTAAAAATTAATACATTCAATAATAATCAATTCAACATTCATGCTGCAGATGACTGAACTTATGAGTGAAAAGATACTCATAATCAAGAAAAATAACTTACTTTTGACTTGGTCGACAATTTTTTCAACTTTGTCGACGTTTTTTGAACTTCTTTTTCGTTTTTCTTTAAAGCTTCCTTTCCGTCATCCCCTTTTTTCTAAAAATAAGTTGCAATCCGATTATTAGCCGATCCCTGAATTTGGAATCACACATAAAAATTATCTTCAAAACAAAACAAACTTTTTAACATGAGTTAATTGGATTCATTAATAATTAATAAATACCGGCGATTTATTCAAACATTTAAGACGAAACTTTAAATTGTCACTGATAATTGCTAAAAAAAACATCAAGTGAACTAACCTGTCTTATGAGATAACCTGAGATACGTCTATTTTTTTCAGAAGACATTTTAAAAACTTTTTTTGCTAAAAAAACTGCTAGCTTTGATTCAAATTTGGAGAAAAACAACATCTCACGCAATCTACGACAATAACAACAGCTGTTCTTTGTTGTGTATTTCCCTGTATTTCCCGCCAACTAAATAATAGGCCATTTGCCATAGACTTTCCAGTTCATGGACGGCTAATTGGCATTTCGTGGCTAAACATCTGGAGGGAAAATAAGACTCTAGGCGTAAAACGACGGTACCCGAGCGCGCACGATCGGGCACGAGTTTTGACGTTTCGTGTG
>JAPYZK010003845.1:0-11267 GCA_030522785.1 Platygaster equestris
TCTGGAGATTTCGGGATTTTTGAAATTCCGGAGTTCAGTGATTTACAAATTTTTGTCAATTTTAAGGATGTTCGAAGTTCCGGAAGTTATGAAGCTTAGGCGATTTTTCAATACAGGAGTTTTTAAATTTTAACGAATTATCCAGTTTTGAAAGATAAAAAATTTTTTAAATTCGGAAATCAGTGAGCTTTCGAAGAATTTTGAAAAATGTGGAAATTCCATGGCTTGAAAGTTACACAAATTTTGACTGTAACGAAATTTTAGAAAGTTTTGAAGCTCTGGGAGTTCTTAAAGTACTAAAATGTCCAAGTTCTGACGGATTATTATCCAGTTTCAAACGTTTCTGAAATTTCTAGTGTTTAGAAATTTGTAAGAGTTCAAAAATTTTGTTAAATTTCTGAATTTTAAGGTCCATAAAACCTTGATAATCTTGGATCTATCTAAGCCTTGGAATTATTGACAATTGTTGTAGTTCTGGAGATTTCGGAATTTCTGAAATTTCGAAGTATTGTGCATGATTCAGAAATTTTGATCCATAAATGATGCAAATCATGATTTAGCATTTTGTAAGTCATCAAGTTTTCGAATGTTCGAAGTTATAGAAGTTTGAAAGTTTAAAAATTTGTAAGAGTTCAAGAATATTAAAGAATAATGTAGTTTTATGGCTTACAAAAGCTTCAAAATTTCATATCTATCGAACTTTCGAAGTTATTGAGAATTGTTGTAGTTCTGGAGATTTAGGAATTCTAAAAATTTCGTAGTCTTGTGATGTCGAAATTTAAAAGTCGTCAAGTTTCAGAATATTCTATGTTCTGAAACTAATGAAGCTTCGGCAATTTGAACTACTAAAATCATGTATACATGATATATAAATGAATATGTATACATATATATATATATAAATGATGGATAAACACTTCGCAATCCCTCAGTTTTCCACGAGACTCTAAAATTTCACAAGTCACACACCCCTCAAACTTCGTGTAAAAAAGCCAAACACCCCAAATACGAGTCCAAAAACTCAAATCTCACGGAACTGGCCAGACAAATATTGACGAAATACGCTCTCTAATTACCAGAGCAACGCAAACTCAGCTAACTGTATAAAACTGTCAAGTTACACAAGTGATTTTCTCGTCCGAAAAAGTTGGGCAACTACTCGGTAAACTGTTCGCGTGCTCCCGGCAAACCCGGTTATAATCTCCGAAATAATGTTTCGTTGCTCGCGAACCCCCAAGATAAATAATGAACCGAATCAGGAACGTTTTCTCACGTTTGGCGTACTTTTTGCAGCCTTTCGGATCGGCTTCGAACGTTCGATGGAGAGACGAAGTTTGTTTGAATTTTAATTACTCTGAACTAGTTTGAGTGCACCGAAACGGGATGCATTTTGTCCGGCTCAAAAATACCCAGGATCGATACTGGGTTTTTTCACGTGATCGCGAGCACTTTTAACGAATGAATTGTTCATACACGTTCGTGAATAAAGTGGAAAGAAGTGAAACATTCTTCGGGAATTTTAGAAGAGACTACGCGATTAGTTCCGTGGAAGAAAACGATGCATTTCTTAAATTGGATTATGAGAGTCGGGAAATATCAAGAATTGCACTTACTTGATAAATTTCCAGTTGAGGGAGAAATTTTCCCATTTAGATATGATATTTTTGTGACGAGTCACAGAGTGGTCACTTAGGTTAATTACGTTCACTTTTCCATTTGGATGGAGGTTCAGTCTTAATGATCTATCATCATTATTTTTTGTGGAGGTTACCACATTTGACTGGCGAAAAATGACAGAGAAGTGACCCAAAAAAAGACATTTCCTCTTCAAGTGTCTCTAATTCTTTTTTATACTAATCGATCAATGATTCCATCATATCTTCCAATGAACAGTCATCGAAAATTTCCCACCACTTTTGATTAATTAGAATTAAATGACCTCAATTCTGTCTCGATCATTCAACTCGAATTCTTTCTTACAATCATTCATTCCTATCATCCAATCATTTGTGAATCTCTCAACTGAAAAAAACTCTCAATCCTGAAAACTCTTCGTTTATTCACAACCCGATTTTATTCATGAAACTCGTCCACGATTCCAGGGGCTTCCACTCTTTTCGCAGTTCCCCTCGCGAGGCACTTTGGAAGATAAATAAAGTACACAACTCTTTCTCTTCTTTAATGGACCTAGATATAGCCAAGCACGCTATATAATAGATAAAAGTTAATCGATATAAGAGGTAACCTAATAGTCCATGGAAAATGTTAATCAATGTTCGACTGCGGCCCTGAAATGTGTACCCTCGTTGTTGTGTATAGCGCGGCATCAAGAAAGGTCACTCGCAACCGAAGCTTATTTATCGCTGACGAAAATATATAGGTCAATAGCCACGTTCCATACCGCCGAGTTTTAATTAACGACGTTCCGCGGATCGAAGTGAAATATCGCGCGGAACTTCAAAGAACGCGTAATATGAATATATATTCCATTTCTCACGTCACGAAGTCCAACTTTAATTCAGACGATCGTGTATTTGAATGATTAGATTAAATAGATTTAGGTTTTTTCGAATTACCGAAATTTGATTTCGAGATTCTGAGAATTATGAATAGTTTTCAAATTTTCAGGTGAGTACATTATATGATCCGGGACCTTCATATTTATTTTCAATTATTCTAGAAATCTTAAAATCCGTTGAAATTTCAAAATTTTGATATTCGGAATTCTTTGAGTGCTAGAATATTTCGGAAGTATGGCAATATATTTAAAGCTACTCCAATTTTCGGAATTACTGTAATGTTCAAAATTACAAACATTTTTGGAAGTGCTAATATGTTCGAAATATTTGAATTTTGATATTATGTTTTGAAATTGTCAATATTTTATAATTTCTTAAAATTGTAGACATTTTTAGAATTCTGAATGTACTCAAAATTCCGAGAATATCAAAATTTCAGTAACCTTTACAATTTTCAACAATCTCGAACATTTTTGAATCATTAAAAATTCCAAAACGGCAATATTTAAAATTCATTAAGTACCCAAATTTTTCCGAAATTCGAGTATAAGTTATTACAGTGTCCGTAATTTTTGATTCAAATTATTTCACGAAAAAAAAGCACCTTCTAACTTTTTTAAATTACAAGTTCACAGAAACAGATTCGAATCCAACTACGTAAAATTCCCACCCTTAACTATCTTGGCCATGATCAAAGGTAATACTGCGGTCCATACTACAACCCAAAAACTTTCATCAGACACTTTGACTCGTAAAAAGACACTTAATTAAAATTTAATCAGGAAAATACGCCGGAAAAGTGGCTGGAAAATAAAATAACGATTCGTTGGAGGAAAACTAATAAACCCGTTGTATAAAACGAAAACGTATTTCATTAGATTATTAAATTGGACGTTTCACGACTTCCTACAGAGAATAATGAAGTATGACATTTAATGTACGTGCACGTATAGTAAAACCGCTGAAAACTTTTTAATTGACGAAAAAGCCCGTTGTTCTGAGAGAACCACGGAACAAGCAATTTCGGTCTCATAAAACTCTTCTCGTGTTTGAAGTTCTGCGATCGAAACAGATCGAGAATGTGTCTGAATAATTGATTTACCTCTTTGTTCGATTAAGCTCCGAAATTGTTTTCTTTTTTGATGAATCTATGATAAAAGATTTTGATTTTTAGTAATCGAAATTCGAGGAAAAGTGTCGAAAAATTCGGAACAAAGGTATTTTGAAAATTCTAGAAATTTCGGAAACTAAGACGATATTGAAAGTATCAGAAAATTTCATAAATCATTGAATTTTAACAAGATAGATAATTTCTAAAATGTTGATTGAAAAAATTTCAAAATTTTGGATGTTTAAAAATTTCAGAAACTGCCATTTTCGGAAATTTGATGAATATCGAAATCTGGGAGATGTTGAACATTTCTGTAACTTCGAGAATCAGACATTCCGTCAATTTCGAAAATTCTGGAAATTCGAAAAATGGTGGACTTTTGCACAATTTTGGAGGTTTCCAAAATTTCCGAAATCCCGAGAAGTCCGTGAATTTTCGAACTGTTACATTTTTTCACTTCCGAATTGTTTAAATTTATACTGCAAAATCATCAACGTTTCCAAGATTCTTGAAATCCTTAGGATTTCCAAAATGTTTAAAATTCTTGAAATTTCCAAAAGACCCAGAATTCTCAAAATGTTCGAAAATTCTGGAAATTCGAAAAATGGTGGACTTTTTCACAATTTTAGAGTTTCCCAAAATTTCCGAAATCCCGAAAATTACGTGAATTTTCAAACTGTCACATTTTTTCAGTTCCAAATTGTCTAAATTTATACTGCAAAATCATCAACGTTTCCAAGATTTTTGAAATCCTTAGAATTTCCAAAATGTTCAAAATTCTTGAAATTTCCCAAAGACCCAGAATTCTCAAAATGTTCGAAAATTCTGGAAATTCGAAAAATGGTGTATTTTCGCAAAATTTAAGAAGTTCCCAAAATTTCCGAAATCCCAAGAATTACGTGAATTTTCAATGTGTCACATTTTCTCACTTCGGAATTGTCCAAATTTATACTGCAAAATCATCAATGTTTCCAAGATTTTTCATATCCTCAGAATGTCCAAAATGTTCTAAATTCTTAAAATTCCCAAAAGACCCAGAATTCTCAAAATGTTCGAAAATACCGAAATTCCCCAGATTTCTAAAATATAAATCTCCAAATTCCCAAAATAACGAGAATTTTTCAGTTCTGAGAATTCTCATAATTCGATACCTGCGAGCTGATCTAAGCCACCGCGAAAATCAGCCCTGACAAAAAAAAAATAAAAGCTCAGCTTGCAAGGGCATCTCACCCTCGTCTGTGACTCGGCGCAAATAAGCAGCATTTTGCTCATCTTTCAGAATGCTGGTAAAGCTATTTCGCTCTCTAGTATTAGGGAAATACACCTTGGTGTGGGTGGGATAATGAGTTATCGATGCACAATATTGCATGACGCGTGATACGCTCGCTATACGTCAGTTCAACTGAACGCAACGAACCTTGCACAATCGCAACGTGTTTCCTCCCAGGGAATAGGATTAAAATAAATTACGGGTATAATTGCTGTTTTCATGGGAAATCTTGAGTAATTGCACAAATCGAAATTTTTGAATTTTAATTTCGGAAATAGCGTATGTTCAAAATTCACGATCTTTTGTAATGTTTTTTGTTGTTGTTTCGATCACGTTACAAAATTTGAATCGAAAAAAAAATTGGAAATTAAAGACAATAGGAAAGATTTTAAGTATTCAGTTATGTGGATCAAAATTTGGAAACTTGTACTTTGGAAAGAGGATATGTTTTATTTATTATTTTTTTTTTTCGATATTTCGTACCTCTGTCAAAAAATGCTTTTTGTTGTTTCGATCACGTTACAAAATATTCTATGCATCGGGGAAAATCGAAAATAGAGAAAAATGAAAAAGATTTCGAGTAAAAAAGTTTATTGATATTAGGAAACTCGAATTTCGAAAAAGGGGCAAGTTAAAATTTTTCAACCTTTCAAATTTTTGTCCAAAAATGCATTTTATTGCTGTTTCCATCACGCTACAAAGTATACATCGAGAAAAACCAAAAATTGAAAAAAAACGAGAGAAATTGTGAGTAATTATACTCATTACATTTTATAAACTACAATTTTGGAAATAGGTTATGTTCAAATTTTTCGATCTTTCGTCCATCTATCAAAAAATGCATTCCGTAATCTGTACACCTCAAAAACCTCGACTACTATCAAAATCTCAATGTGGAAACTCCAGTGTCTGAAATCTGACTTCTGAGAAGCTCATCGAAATTGGGTACGAAAATGGGTCCGTAATCCCCTCACCCAGCGTCCCCGAACAAACGAACGCCAAATGCAGGCATATAACGGACGCCGAAAGCTCCCATCATTTCCCGGATTAAAATGCATTGTAATCCCGTGAGCGTCGGGCTCGATTTGCTCGGAACTTATGGAACGCCGGGTCTCCAATTCAACACTCGAACCGGATGCCTACCCGGGTCCTGTCATTTCCGCCGATAACGACGAAAACAATTTCATTAGACCCGCGTAATCGCGTTGCCGAGCTCGCTGCGTTCGCATTGCAGCCCGAAGATAGCCTTTAATAATATTTGACTCGTCGAGTCGAGCAAGGTTTGCGCTAAGACGTCCTAATTGTATTAATACCCAAGACCGAACGAGCTTGTTTACCGGGCGCCATCAATTTCCCCGCGCGATCAAACGTTTCCCTGGAGATGATGATTATTGTCAGTCGAACGCGGTATTATTTCAGATCATTTTGGAAGTTAGGAAAGGAGTAAGGTAAGTGTGGGCAATGCCGCCATCGTGTGGGTATTATCCGCCCATATATTTATTAATTTGTCTTCGATCGAAACTGAATAAAATATTTGCGAAAAAGTGTCTTAGACTATGAACTACGTGTTCACGAATATTTTGTTGAGTTTTAATCGCAAACGGATTAATAAATATACTGGGCGGATAATACCCACACGATGGCGGAATTACCCACACTTACGCTGGTTTGGAAAAATTAGACCATTATGCGGAATTTGACGTCATTATTTGAGATCGTTCAGGATTTTTTGATATCTAATTTGATAATTTTTGCGTGTTCAGGATTTTTCTTTTTTTTTTTTTTAATTTGTATTTCGAATTTGAAGTTTTATATTGATGATGTTCGGAATATATGATTCAGAAAAATGTTGAGCTATGAATAGAAACTTCGATGAAAGAAAAAATACAGAAATAATTAATTTCACATCTTGAGAACGATTAATTTATGCGTAACGCAACACACACAAAAAAACACGACGAAAAACACTTGAATTCTCCAAAAGAAAATTTGGAAATTTGAAAATGTTCCAAAAAATAAAAAAAAAAAAATGATACAAAAAGAAAATTGAGCCCTCAATGAAGTTCAAAGATATTGATTTAAAAAAAACTGAAGATGACGTGCGGATTTTTTGAAATCATCCAACAATTTCAATCTAAATTTCAGCCCGAACTGCCAATTTTTACAATATTTCTCGAAACGAAAAAGATTTAGACTGATAATAAAAGAATAAACGAAAGTAATGTAACTTTTCCGAAAATTTTAGAAAAACTCAAAATCCACGAATGTAATATATATTCAAACATTGGTTAAAAGTTCCAAAAAACCTGAAAAATCACCAAAACTCAAAATCCGACAGTCATAATAATCCAAAAGTCATCTGACACGAAAAAAAATGTAAAAAAAATTGACTCCAAATTGCAGACCCCCCCCCCCAAAATTTCAGTAAAAGTATCATTTACACCCAAAAAACATTCGCACATCTTACGATCGCCTCAAAATCACCAATTTGTCATATTCACTAATTTGTCACCAATTTGTCTGATTATCACTAATTTGACCCTAATTTTTCATTTCCACTACACGTGTCCACCAAGAACAAAACTTAGTGCACTCAGCATTTTTTCCCGGACACAAGATATTTTTGCTATCAACACCTGCAAGCACTTGACGGATATTGGAAAGCAAACGTCAGCAAGCTCTGCATAGAATATTGATGAAGCTGGATTCATGAACTACCGAGTGAAAAGCAGCCAATGAACGCGCTAAAAATATATCACCTCTGAAGTTCCACCAGAAACTGTATCACAAATATCAAAAAATATAATTCCATGATTCAACGTGTTCCTACTCTCCACTTCTGACATAAATTTCAAATTACATTTATTTATAGTTCATCGAAGGTCAGTCATGAGAGACGGTTGACGTATCGAATCTGTTTGCGATATCCACTGTATCGTCAGCTTATGTACGATTCCTTCTCTGATATCAGAGCTTTTCGGAAAAACGAAAATCCTCTTATCGTAATGGAAGTTTAAATATGTCTGGAGCACTCGCTTGACTGAAGAATGGAGTGATTCGTCAATGTCTGTTGAGAATGAACTCGAGAAGTTGAGGAAAAGAGAATTTTTCCAGAACCGGATATTTCAGATGGTATCATAAAAGGTGTGAGAATGATACAAATTAATTAACTGCAGGTTGATTAGAGTGATAACAGAGTTTGGTCCGTTTCCAAGGAGTCACTGACTCCACTGAAGTGACCTTGCCTTTCGTTAATAACCCGGGATTTCAGGTATTGATCCCTCCGTTGGTTATTGATTTGTGAAACAACGAGTTCAAGCCTCGACGCGTCGTTCACTTACTTTGTGTTCCACGAATCGTTTTATTTCCCCTTTTTTTATTGAACGATTGAGGAGGAAACTGTCAAAAATATATTCACCCGTTGAAGAACTTCGTAGTGATTAAAAGCAAAGCACGAAAAGAAGGTGTGGAGTAATCAATTTCATTCATTGAGAAATTAGGGAAGGAACTGAATTGAAATTAAATAATGTATATATAAGTTGTACTCGCACGTTTGAGTACAAACTTTAAATGATTTAATGACTTGAAGACTCAACCCATCCATCAAACTGAATACCCAATTTCCACACAAAAACTCGTCTCCTGAAATATTCCCACCCTCCCCAAGAAACTCAAAACGATGATAAAAAAATTCGTGTCCCTCACTTTTTTACCTCCTCCTGACGAAACTTCCCCAATTACAGCGACAACCACTTTTTGATGTACAATAACTTCCTATAACTACGTTACTTTTCCCGGACAAAAATAACTCCGCGTCTGGAGTATGTTTGAATAAAATCTTTTTTTCCCCGGGGTTTTATCGAGATCAGGACATCCGCAGTAATAATTCCGAAGGAGAGTAAATATTTCTCTTGCCAATCTTTCCCTCGTTCCCTGAAACTTTAACCATGGAAGATAACCGGGTTCGAGCGGGTCAACAGCTGGAGAACGTCGGAATGTGTATAACCCAATGATTTATATATTGACTCGTTAAAGAGGTTAGTTTTCCCGAGGTGCTTTGTTCAACGTTCCTAGACCCTAAATCAACGTGTCGGGCTCGACGTTAACGTCTCAATAATTAACTTTTACGGGCGTAATTTCGAAAATTCGCCGGGGATGAGTCTTTATGCCGTTTTATTCGGGTACGTGACGATACGTACGAACAGGGCGTTGCAGGAGTGCAGTGCGTTGTGGAGTTTATGACGTTTGCGACAGTCAAGCCTTTTATTACGTTCCGGGAATGTGCTTTTCCTTTTAGAGGGAGTTTCCGCTTTTGTTGAGAGGTCGTTCCGTAATTTTTGGGATATTCGGACGTGGATAAGATGGAATAAAGCTGTGAAGTATCGAGTTAATGGGATGAGTGTTTCGAATTTTTGAAGTGACTTTGAATTTTTGAGTTCGAAGATTTTTCGGAGTTTGTTTGGAAGAAAAATATGCTGGGGAGGGGGTTTATTGAGGCTACTGTTTTTCGTCCCTGAATTATGAGATATTATGGAGGAAGGGAGTTTTTTGAGATTTTATGAACGTTATTAATGAATGGGGAATTTTCATTATTTAATCAATTCTGAATATTTAGTGACTATTTCGAGAATTCTGAGTTTTTGAGAAGTTGAAGAATTTGAAAATGTAACTAATCTTGATGATGGTATGAATTTCGAAAATCAAGTTTTCAAAAATTAAAATTTGGAAATATTTCGAAGTTTCGAAAATACCAAAAATTCCGTGGACTTCAAAAATCAATATAAAGACTTATCAATTCTGTATCAATTTGATATTCCAAAACTAAGTTTGGAGTTACCAAAGACCAAAATTTACAAAATTGACTGTGTAGTAAATATTGCGTATCTCCAATAAATTCTACTCAAACCTCCCAATGATAAAAAAATCCTCAAAATTCTAGCCTCAAAAAATCATACCCCCCATTCCCCCAATACATTACAAAAAATCAAATCTCCAAAAAAATCACAAACACTCCTCAACACCCCATTTCTCCAACTCTATCCATACTCATAAACAGTGCCCAACCCAAAAAAATACCCCAATTCCCCATCAAAAAACACACTCATACCTAAAAAAAAAAAACTCAGTCTACATAATTCAGGAGCGAAAACATCCAGCAACGAGCACCTCGCTCTAATGTAAAGGCTGTGCAAATTTTCCTTCCGTGAGCGCCTACGTACACGCTCTTGACATCGTGGCAAGTACTCACTTTTACCAAATGACTACACTGCCAGACTCTTGACGAAAATAGTTTACGACGGCCCGAGTTGAGCGGCAAATAAAGTTCAGAGGAAGAAAAAATTCCTACAGTGTATACAATGTTTGCGCCGGTTGACGCAATTTGCACTGCGCATTGTTCTTCCCAAGTGCCGGCGTCGGTTCTTGGGCGAAAACGTTTGAAAAGTGCATAGAACAAATTCGTTCTGCGATGGGGGGAGGGGATTCATTGTTTAATCAGAGCATAGAAGACGATTGTATTGGTAGATGACTGTGTATTGCTTGATAACGATTTCTTATATTCAGATTTGGATTCCATAATGTATGAAAGTTTCAGTTTGTACCATTTGATTATTTCTGTGAGTGAAATTTCGAGGTGTAATTACGGAACGAGAGCCAATTAATTGTTAAACGACTTGAAGAAATTATTATGGGAAATGAATTTGTGACTTGATAGAAATTGCTTTTCTTTGATAATTTATGGAGGATTGTAAAGTTTTGTATCATTTTAGTACTGTCTCGTTCTGCAGCTCATTATGGAATGAATAGAGGGAAATTATTTCTCTTCGTGAACAGCTGGAATATTCGTAAAATATGCTGCAACAGAATCTCAAACGCGATTTCAATCTACACGTTAATAGCGGATGTAGACACTTTCGTCGACTCTTTTATGAATATGTTGGAGCTCCTGCGAATGATAACTTATAATCTGGTCTTTACGGATTTCGCTTAATCTCGCAAAAGTTATTCAGCTCTCATTTTGGGGTAATGAGAGTACAAAGTTGGCATATCCATTCGTAATCATGTTTTCTGAACGTGGATATCTAACCTAAAATTCGTGAAAACGACACGAAATTTTGGAATGTTGTGGAAGTGTACATTTTTTGGATTTAGGTGGCTGGTTTTATCGGAGTTTATCCTAAAACCTTTGAACCTTCTAACCTCTGAACTCCTCGGAAACTTCATAACTCGAAAATAATCGACGTAACTCCCTACAACTGTCAATTACGACATGTTGAGAATATTGCTTCAAATTCTGGGGAGTCTACAAATTTCGTGAATCCCGAAAATGTTGGGAATTTTGGAAATTATATAAATTTTACAAATTTGG
>JAPYZK010003846.1:0-11267 GCA_030522785.1 Platygaster equestris
ATATCGAAACGTCAAACTCCCCAACCCTAACCTCAAAATTACAAAACTGTGTATTGCTGCAATATTTTTGTTGTTGTTTACAAAAGTGTCGAATACAGTTCCGATCAATCCCGATGAAAATCAAAGCAACGAAAAGGATAATTAGTTTTCAACTCCCTGAAGTACGTAACAAAGCTCTAAGGGCGATTGTTGCGTCAATCAATCAGGTAACCCATTATTTCCCCCCCTCTCAGCAGGGCCTTGAAATCACATATTTATTGCGGTTGTTGAATAAAATATCGTGTGCGACTATTGGTCGAAAGACGAGATTCCACTCGCGTGTTGCCACACTTGCTACGCTCGTGAGGCAATCTCCAAGCTCGAGGAATCTCCTCTTTCTCCCACTAGTCGCACAATATACTATTAGTGTCCTTTCCATTTTAAAACTTTCCAGGACTCACAGTAGCGTCATTAATGGCGACCGCGGCGACGGGCCCGGCATGTCCGCGCAATTGCCGCACGAACAAACACCGGGACAAGTCCCAAATAATGGCTGTCCCGTCCCTGGAGCCGGACACGATTACATTGTACGCCGGGCTCGAAGACAAACACGTGACCGCGTCCGTGTGCCCATACAAACACTGTTTTATCGCAAATTGTTTTTTCGCGTACTCCCAAACAGTAACGACCTAAAAAAAAGCAGTATTAAAAACCAATTTATAAAAGTCTATAAATATACAAATTCACGCTCGTTTTTTATTATTCCCAAAAACTTCGTTCTATATTCTTTTTTGGTACATACAAAAATTTATTCAAGCAACTCCGGAATCACGAAATCCGGACGGATTTCGTCCGTCGCGAAAAAAAAAGATTTATGTAAATTATCTTAGATTGTATTGAATTCCAGTGAATATAATTTTGAAGATGATGAACAAATTTTAAGATTATGTTAGAATTGAATGAAAAATTGAATTCGCTAGAATTTGAACTTTTAAAAATTCAATTCTAAAAATCTTCAAAATCTCAAAATTTCCAAAATTTTTATTAATTTTAAAGATAATTTTTATTCAATATTATTTGAATACAATTCACATTTTAAATAAAATATGAAATTTCATTGACTAATAATATAACAATAATTTTCGATAATCAATCTGAGTACAAAATACAATATGATTTATATACACTCCGAGATTCCGAATTTCGTAAAATAAAAATCTTTTTTTTCGGAAACGGCGCTTATTTTCAGGATTTTCACTGACCGAGCTGGTTCCGGCCGTGACGACGAGTTTGGAGGAAGGACAAACGCAAGCGACGATTTCCCCGTTGCTTTGAATGATTGTTTCGAAAACGAAGGTTGCTTTGTCGCTGTCGTAATTGCCGATTCTCAAGGAATGATCCGCGAACCCCCAAGCGACGTATTTGTTGTACGAAGGCGGTATCAGACTTTTGTTCTGCTCAACCGCGAGTACGGCTTTGTCGATGTGCAGTATTTGACCGACGGGGCCTTTCAACTCTGCGGGAATAATAGTGTATTATGGTACAAGTTGGAGAAGCGATTGATTCTGAATGAGCGTAGCGAGGGTAATTGTCATAGGGATTTGGAATCAGGCTTTTTCGAAGTATACATCGAAAATACGCAAGTTTTTATGAAATTTCAAAACATGGTGGTCTTTTTGATGTTTTGCGTACACGTGGAACATGCGAACCAAAAAACTTGAATATAAGCAGAAGAATTTGGAATAACATTACATATTTTCGAAATTTCCGAATTTCATGATATTTCGAAACTTTACAGTTTCATAATTTTTTATGCAGATTGAACTTTTAAATTTTTTACACTTCTTGTAAACTTAAATAATTCACTAAATTTGTGAAGAATTTTTCAAATTTGTAGAAAATTCTGAAAGTTTTCCAGAAATATTCAACATTCCTAGAAAACGTCCAGTTATGAAAAATGAAAAAAAAAAAAAAAAAAAAACTTGGATATAAGCATAAGAATTTGAAATAACATTACATATTGTCGAAATTTCCGAATTTTACGATATTTCGAAACTTCACAATTTCATAATTTTTTATACAGAACTTACAATTCTTGTAAACTTGACTAATTCCTGACATTACGAAATCTCAAAACGTCAAAATGCTTCAAGATGATTGGAAACTTCGAAATTTATCAAAATTTTTGGCATAACTTCAAATTTCGCAGCTTCAAGTTAACTTAAAGATCCTAACAAAGCTAACAAAACTCATAACTTTGAAGTTATTCGAAATTTCCGAAACTTTGCAAATTCTGAAATTTCCGAATCTTGTTTCGCAAATTTCTAAATTTCACGTGAATTTTGAAATACGTGTAGAATCAATTAAAACATTTTCTGAACTTGTGAAAAATTTCTTAAATTTGTAGAAAAACGTTTTTGAGAAATGTTGAACACTTCTATAAAACCTCCAGAAACTGTAAGACATTTTCGAAATTTCTGTAAAACTTCCAAAATTCATCGGAAATTCACAAAATTTGTAGGAAACTTCAAAAACACGCAGAGAATTACAAAAATATGTAGAAATCTCGTAAATAAAAAAAACCTTTAATCGGTTGCAACGACGGTTTGAGATTGTCAAGGTTATGGAAGAAAAGCCTGTCGGAAGTAGTGAAACTCAGTCCGGGAGTTATTGGTCCCGGGTCGATGACGCTCGTTCTCTGGCTCATTTTTTTCGCCGGATGAGGTTTTTTGAACAGCTGCTTTGGTATTTGGCCGAAATTGTTGATGAATCCTATTGTTGCGTTTTTCTTCAGCGGATCGTCGATACTAAAAAACAAAAATACGAAATGTTCATACAATTCTCGTAAATTATGAAAAACGATCGATTCCAAAGTTACAATATTCCGAGTTTTGCAAGATATACTGAAACTATCAAAGATTTCTGGATTCCATCATGAATTTACCAACATTTAGAGGATTTACGGAATGATAATTATTTAATTTTTTTCGAAAAAATTACGTAATTCATCGTGGTTGAAAAAAATTCGTGAATTTTTTATAAAAATATTCGTAAGAAACAAAAAACGCACCATTTTTGAGAATACGTGAAAATTTGCACAAATTTGCACAAATGAATGGGATTGCAAAAATGTTCTGAATTCTTCGAAATTATAAATTTTGCGAAGAAAATTGAAATTATTGAAAAATTCTGGAAAACATAATTATAAAATATTGACGTGGAATCATCGAAAATTTTTACCAATTTTGTAACTATTTGAAATCTTGACTAATTTTCGACAGATTCTAAATTTTTCGAAGAAGACTGAAATTGAAAATTGAAAAATTCTGTAAAACATATAATTATAAAATACTGACGTTGTGAAATCATCGTAAATTCTTAACGATTTCGAAACTATTCGAAATTTTCACTAATGTTAAAAATATTCTAAATTTTGCAAAGAAAACTAAAATTGTAAAATTCTGGAAAACATATCAACATGAACTATCGACGTTATGGAATCATCGTAAATTCCTAAAAATTCCGAAACTATTTAAAATTTCAACTAATTTTCAAAATATTGTACATTTTTCGAAGAAAATTGAAATTATTGTAAAATTCTGGAAAACATATCATTATAAAATATTGACGTTATGGAATTATCGTAAATGTACAACGATTTCGGAACTATTTGAAATTTTAATTAATTTTCAAAATATTCTAAATTTTGCGAAGAACAAAATATTCTACATTATGTGAAGAAGACTACAATTATTGTAAAATTATGGAAAACATATAATTATAAAATTCTGACGTTGTCAAATCATCGTAAATTCCTAACAATTTCGGAAATATTTGTAATCTTGACTCATTTTCAGAATATTCTAAATTTTTCGAAGAAGATAAAAATTATTGTGAAATTCTGGAAAACGTATAATTATAAAATACTGACGTTTTGAAATCATTGTAAATTCCTAACGATTCCGGAACTATTCGAAATTCCAACTAATTTCCAAAATATTCTAAGTTTTTCGAAGATTTATATCATTGTAAAATTTTGAAAAACATATTATTATAAAATATTGACGTTGTGGAATCATCGTAAATTCCTAATAATTTCGGAATTATTTGACATTTCAACTTATTTTCAAAATATTCTAAATTTTTCGAAGACTGAAATTATTGTAAAATTCTGGAAAACACATAATTATAAAATATTGA
Source organism: Platygaster equestris (assembly GCA_030522785.1). Lineage (NCBI taxonomy): Eukaryota > Metazoa > Arthropoda > Insecta > Hymenoptera > Platygastridae > Platygaster > Platygaster equestris. The sequence goes on from JAPYZK010003846.1 coordinate 4,180, forward strand.
CGTGAATTCATCGTAAATTCCCACCAGTTTCGGAACTATTCGAAATTTTACATAATTTTCGAAATATTCTAAATTTTGCGAGGAAGACTGAAATTATTGAAAAATTCTGTAGAACATATAATTATAAAATACCAACATTGTGAAATCATCGTAAATTCCTAACAATTTCGGAACTTTTCGAAATTGTCACTAATTTTACAAATATTCTAAATTTTGCAAAGGAAACTAAAATTGTAAAATTCTGGAGAACATATCATTATGAATCATCGACGTTATGGGATCGTCGTAAATTCCTTACAACTTCGGAACTATTCGAAATTTCAACTAATTTTAAAAATATTCTGAAAAGAAAAAAAAATGTTATACCTACATTAATAAATCTACATTATTCATAATTATTATACATTATGAAATCTAACTTATAAATATCGACATTGCCCTCGTAGAAAAGATGGTGGAAGACGTTGACGGCTTCGACGGCGGCGGGACCGTACTGCCTGTACCCAAATATCAAGTCGATCCACTGGTGCAAGTGTTGGGACACGTAATCGCATTCCAGCGCGAGCCTGTGGACCCTGATGAATTCACGCGGGTCCTGTTTCGCCCAGGGCGGGAGAACGATGTCTCCCAGCTGAACGCCGCTTTGCTTAGAACCTAAAATCATACGCTGTATCGATAAAAAAAACTTCTACAAATGGTTATTCTAATCCGCAGACTGATTTGAAGACAATACGAAAATAATACAATAAGGTTCATTTTAATATCAAAATACAGGAAAAATTGGACCTTATCAGTATTTTTGACAACATTATTGAATTTATGTTTACACAGTTCTTTGGAAAATGTTGAAAAATAATAGTTTTTAACTGGTAATTTTTTTAATTCTATAATTTATGAAACTCTTTAAAGAGTACTTTGAATTTTTGGGAAATTTTCACCATTTCCGGAATTCGAATGAGATTCTTAATCCTACGATTAAGAGAAATCTACACTGAAAAACGCTAATTACTACGGTAAAGATAAATCTTTCAAGCAACGATTATAGTTGCTACTGGAACGATTAATAATTGTTTCTGGAGATATTTATCGTTACCATAGCAATTAGCGCTTTCAGTGTACGTGTAATTCGTAAAAAATTTACATACCTAGTCATTCTAGTTTTTATAAGAACATTATTGAAAATTTTTATAAAAATTTTCATAATGTCGGTTTTAGAAAAGTTTTATAAAATTTGCATTTCTCATAAAGTGGTTTTATAAAAGTTGTATGAAAAAATTTTGTTTGACAAAAAATTTTTTTTTCAACATTTTCAAAAATATGCAAAAATTTTTTTCAACCTTTTTTGGATCATTTTGCTAATGTATATACCATTTTTTATCACTTTAAGAGGCTCTAGCTCAAATTTCGTTGCGAAAGAAATTTAAAAATTTTGTGGAGGCGGCGGAATTTGAACTTGCGACTTTTGCATCAGAAATCTGATAGTCAACTTTCTTGTTAATCAAATGTCAATTTGGATGCTTATTTTCAATTTGAGTTCAAGAATTTTTGAATTTTATAAAATCATGTTTTTACGTTTTATAATTGTTGAAAAACGTTACGGTTATGTAATAAAAACGTATCAAATATTACTATAAGAGAAATGCCTTATATCAGGAAAGTTTATTTTATAAAAATATGAAACTTTTTATAAAAATCGCGAAGTTTATATAAGAATGTAGGTTTTGTAAGAAAATTTGGAGGCTTTCAATTGTTTTTATAAAAAACAGATGAATTATATGAAAATTTCGACAGATTTTATAAAAAATTTTTTTTCATACAGTTTCTATAAAACCACTTTATAAAAATCGACCTTATAAAAACACGAATTTTTATAAATAATTCACTGATTTTATAAAAATTTTGCCTCTTTTTATAAAAACTACAACCACCATGCAAGGCAATACAAAAATAATACAATAAGGTTAACTTTCTTGTACAAATACAGGAAAAAATTGGACCTTATCAGTATTTTTGACAAAATTATTGAATTTATGTATACATAATCCTCCAGAAAATGTTGGAACATAATAGTTTGTAATTTCGTTGATTCTGGTAATTTTTTTTTATTCTATAATTTATGTCACTCTTCAAAGAGTACTTTGAATTTTTGGAAAATTTGCATAATTTTCGGAATTCGAATGAAATTCTAAATCCTGTGATTAAGAGAAATCTACATGGAATTCGTAGAACATTTGAATCCCTAGTGATTCTAGTTTCCATAAAAACCGTATAAAAAATTTTTATAATGTGGGTTTCATAAAAGTTTTATAAAAAAAATTTTTTTATAAACATTTTTTTTCAACATTTTTAAACATACGCAAAAATTTTTTTAACCTTTTTTGGATTATTTTGCTAATGTATATACCATTTTTTTCATCAGTTTATGACGCTCCAGGTCAAATTTCATTTTAAAAGAAATTTAAAAATTTTTTGGAGCCAGCGGGATTTGAACTTGCGACCTTTGCATCAGCAATCCGAAAGTCAACTTTCTTGTCAATCAAATCCGTCGATTTGAATGCTTATTTTCAGTTTGAGTTGAAGAATTCTCAAATCCTACAAAATGATACGTCTTTGCGTTTTATAATTGATAAAAAACGTTACGAACATGATTTTCTATTCCCTTGTGTAATAAAAACCTATCAAATATTACTATAAGAGAAATTCCTTGAATCAGGAAAGTTTTTTTAATAAAAATATGAAACTTTTTCTACAAATCGCGAAGTTTTTATAAAAATGATGATTTTATACGAAAATTCAGAGGCTTTCAATTGTTGAAAAAAAAAAACAGATGAATTGTATGAAAATTTTGAAACAATTTACAAAAAAATTGTTGTTATAAAGTTCTTATGAAACCACTTTATAAAGATCGAAAATTTTATACAATTCGTAAAAAACTTGAATATTTCAAGTTTTTCGAAAATTCGTCGTAAAAAGTGCGAAAATCGATCACTTTTTCCACGCAAAACGGTAAAAAACTGGTCATTTTTACACGATTCTATAAAAATGACGTTTTTACCTAAATCGAAATTATTAGAATTGAGTAAAAATTCGGGCAGGTAGAAAAATTCAGGTATGAGTTCCTTGACGTCGGCCATGTTGTGCTTGGAAGCCGAAAGCCAGGCTTCTTTTACGCTGTTGAACATTCGGTCGGCCAAATCGAAGTGTCCGCCCTGGAACGATTACGGAATTTATTAATAAAATGAAATCAAATATACGATAATATACTTTTTCAACACGCGCACTCAAAACGCGAGTTTTTAGGCCCGTTTACGTAAAACAAAAGTGACCGATTTGAGGCCGATGACGCGAAGTGGCGAGTGCGCATGCGCAGTGCGGAAAAGCCCTAGAACTCATAGAATTCTTTTGGCCCGGCAGGCAAAAATGACTCGACAACTGAACAGTTTCGCGTGAATATACTCGCTAACCAATAACTGCTCACAGTTTTTTCGCACAGATTTCGACTTTAAACTAATGAGTATGAATATTTTTGGCACCGGTGAATTTTTGGGCACACTCTTCAAACACTGCAAGGATAATTTTTTTGTAACTGCATCGTACATATATATAGATATACTAAATTCACCGTCAGCTTGAGAGTTTCACGCGCAAGTACTCGCGAGTCTATAATTACGAATTGTTATTACTTTTGCGCAATGTGATCACTACGGGAATTAGTATGAATCTTTTCGTTATCAGTTCGATTTTTATGAGTTTTTTTGGAAGTGGACAATTTTCGAAACCGCGTCACACAGTATATAGACGCGGTTTCGTCAATTGGTCCCGAATCGGTCTTTTTGGCATACGAAAACGAGCCTATCAAAACTCTTGTTTGAGTGCGCGAGATGAAAAAAAGTATGTGCAGCACGGGCCAATGTGGCCGATTATCGGCCGCAGAATTTCGCCCTTGCTCCGCTCGGGACGAAAACTTCGTGCGACCTCGAATCGGCCACTTTCGACCCTAGTTGCACAATGTACTAATAAGTGAATTTCATGGTGGAAAACCTACTTGAAGCCTTAGAAAATGTTGAGTGAAAGGTTCCATTCTCACTAAATAAGAGCAGACTATCATTGCAGATGAGTAATGAGTTCCGAAGTGATATGGCGGCGTTTCTCCGTGCGGATCGTCCCATTCTTTGTACCTGGAAAGCAAAATGAAATAATGAAAATCATCTGAAAAAATGGTCCTGTATAAGATATTACGTATGTACACGGGCGTAGCGAAAATTTTGGTCAGGGAGGGGCATTTTCTTTCTAAAATAAAATTTTCATTCATTTCTTGACGGAATTTTGGAATTTTGAAAATTTATAGACGCACGAAGTTTTGGATTGTTTGCAGTTTGGAAATTTTGCAAAATTCAAGTTCTGTAGATTTTGGAATTTTTCAAATTCCGAAGTTTGGAAGTCGTGAAGTTTTAGGGTTTTAAAGCTTCGGCGATTTTGAAAGTACTGTAATTTTAAAGTTTTGAAAAATTCTGGATTTTATAAAGTTTCGGAAATTTTGAAATTTCTGTAATTTTTCGAATTTCAAGAATTTCGATGTTTGGGAGTCTAGAAACTTCGAAAATTTTTGTTGTATCAAAGTTACAGATACAACAAAGTTTGGAGATTTAAATTTCGAAATTCTATGGATTTCGAAATTTATAGAATTTTGAAAAATTTCGGAGTTTTAAGCTCGCAGAGTTTTAGAACGTCCAAAGTTTCGGTAATTTCAGAAATTTTGATGACCATTTTGATGAATTCGAAAGATTTCAAGCATCTTGAAATATTTTGATGTTTTTTGGGGATTTTGTAGTTATACCAATTTATGCATTTTTTGAAAAATGTAACAAATTTTCAAGTTTTGCATCAAGAATTATAAAACTTTACGAGTTAAAAAATTTTGACGTTATATAGCTTAGAATTATAAGAAATTTTGGATGTATCGAAGTTTTTAAGATACGTAAAATTTCAAAGTTACGCAGATATTAAAATTCTGAAATATTCTATAATCAGGAAGAATTTTTTAGTTTTGGACAATTTAAAAAAATTTTACAATTGCTATGCTTGTTAAGTTTCAGGATTTTTAAGTGTTCCGAAATTTCGAAGTTATAAATAAACTCAAGTACGTTCAAAAAAGCTAAAATTTTCAAAGTTCATAAAAAATTTCGATAAATTTTAGTTTCCAAGCATCTCGAAGCATTTTCATAATTCGAAATTTCGTAATTTCAGCAATAATTTTCAAAAAATGTAAAAAACTCAGGAGTTTTACGTAAAAAATTTTCAAACTTCTAATTCTGAAATGAAATTCAGAATTTTTGATAATATAGTGCAAAGTTTTAAAAATTTGCAGTCCGAAAAATTTTCAAAGAATTTTAAAAGTTTTCAACCTCGATCAAATTTACCCATGAAATTCAAAATTGTTGTCGACATAATTTGAAGTTTTTGAAATTTCAAGTTTTTAAAAAATGTTCGAAGAATTTCGAAATGCGGAACTTTTCAACCTCGATCAAATGTACCCAAAATTGAAAATAACCAGCAATTTTCAATTTTTGAAGTCGTTCGCCCGAAAAACTATAAAATTTCGAAAATAATGTATCACCTTTTTTTGAACTGCAACAACCGTTCCGGACTTTGAGCACCCATGGGTTTTTCGAAATTTCTAAAAGTCGCGGGATCCGTCAAATCCAATTCCTCGGCATCGTAATCTGCGAGAATCCAGGGAAAAATCGGGTACTGCATAAGGTCGTTATAACTTCGACCAGCCAGAGTATTCAGGTACATGAGGTACTGGAAATTCGATATTTCTCCTCTCTAGAAAAAACAAAAAAACAAAAAAAAAATCACAATGACGAAAGAAATAAAGTTTTTCGAAAAAGTTCATAATTATCGTCACTTTTTGGACCCCTACAATAGAGAATTTAACTGACAGATTATTTGTTCACGATGAATAATAATTCGTTTCTACGATGCTAATTACAAATTATTCTCTCCTATGAGTCGAAAAAATCTCAATACTGGGGTTTATTATTTGAAATGCGGGAATTTTAGAGTTTTTATCTAAAATACTCAATGAACCCTTCGAAACGACTATAAATAATCCGGATTCGGAGCACCTTCCAAAACCGGGATTCCCCAAAAATTTTTTTCTAAATGTCCTATTTCGAGTGTATTTTCTGTTGAAGTTGAGTAAAATAAGTAACTTTGCGAAATTTGACATTTCTAAGATACGTAGTTCGCTCGAAAATGACCGATGAATATCGAAAAAATGGCCATTTTCGAAATTTAAAGTGGATTTGCAGACGAAATATTGATCTTAGAAAGCTCATATTACACAGTTTGATCATACTCAATGAACCCTTCAAAACGACTATTAATAATCTGGATTAGCACCTTCCGAAACCGGGATTCCCCAAAAATTTTTTTCGAAATTCTAAGATACGTAATTCGCTCAAAAATGACCGAGGAATATCGAAAAAATGGCCATTTTCGAAATTTAAAATGTATTAATGATTAATATAAACCACATACATTGTTGACGCTATATTCAGTGTGAAATAAAAATTTTTCAGGAATTCGCCATTGACCAATTTTTTTTACACTACATTCCCTTGCGTCCTCTCGGATTCGTCAGAGGACCGAATTATTATTATTATTATTATTATTATTATTATTATTATTATTTATAAATTATGAATTAATTTCAAATTAATTCCAATTTATCGCAGGCCAATTTCAATTTAAGGCTATCAGCCTAAATCAGGCTTCATAACAGCCCGGAACATGAGTTTCCATCTATAAACAAAGTTTGTCGACGAAAAAAACTCGGAAAAGTGCGGGAATTCCGATCGCGAGTGTATAACTACATAAATTGTCCATCATCTCCTAAATTTCCATCATCTTGCTGTTTGTAAATGATATCAACCTTTTTTTAACATCATTCAATTAAACTAATCTAATATAAACTCATTTAAAACCGCTTCGGTGGTCAAGCGGACCAATTGCTAAGCGGTACTGCGCGGGCGATTGGTCGGCTGGGACCACTGAAAGCGGAGGAGACGGGTTCGAATCCC
>JAPYZK010003847.1:0-17602 GCA_030522785.1 Platygaster equestris
TTAAAACCTATTTAAGCGGAAAGCTTAAAAGGTGTGTAACTTTTGTATTTCTTAAGACAGCATGAGGCTTTTCTAAGCGGCTACTAAGACAGTAGAAGGCCTAAAGAGTTCTTTAAGAGTTATCCGTGCTACTTGGGACTTCGACCATTCTTTCCCGAATCTGAAACGATGCAGTGGCGCTCAACGTTAGGGAGCCACCAAATGATGGATGAGATTGCGAACTCGGTGCAGATCAACTTACTTGATAGACTATAGTACACGCAACCGGGCTTTTTTATGTTGATAACTGTTGAATATTCTTAATAAGTAGGAACTCAAGTGATTTGTACAAGCTACTCAAATTGACGAAACATGAAGCGTGTAGTAGAAGAAATCGAAAATTGCTTTCGAAATGTATAATTATACATTAATATATTTGCTGGTGGTCTTAGCACAAATATATTGTTGAATCAGACGAAGATATTCAAGACATGCAAAGGAATGTGAAGGAATCGAAAGTATGACGGAAAAAGAAGATACAAGCTACGATGAAAACTCTGGAGTAAACTGTGCAGCAAGCTGTGATGATAAAAATAACATCTTCAGGAATCAACTCAAGAGGAAGCGACTTTGACTTAGTTCTTGTATTATAGTACTATGTATAGTACTTGTATCTTGTTATGTATGTCACATGATTGTAACACAACATGCAATTCGATAAGTGGAATTAAAATTTCTTATTGTGTTTATCGTCCAAAAAATTCGTGATCCATAATAAAACCATCTCTAATTTCCTTGCAATATTCCAAAAGATGTATAGCTCCAAAAAGTATCCCCAGCGTTGAGAGTCCCTACATCGTTCAAGATTTGGGAAAGAACGGTCGGAGTGTCTCTCGTACAATGGGGTCCCCGCGGCGATGGTAACAATGGGCTATCAGAACGCCATTTGTCATTTTTTCATCTCGAAATTTAAATTCGAAACTTATCAATTTTTTTTCAAAAATTCTTACAGAAATAGAATCAGCGGCTATGAAAACTTATATCTACAACTTTGAATCACGAAAATCGGCCAGTTTTTGAGGGAATTAATTACTCAAAAACGTGAGCCAATAAAAAAAAATCCTCTTGTACTCTCGTTCAGGAGGGTAAATATTTCCAGAATCCATCATCCAAATTCATTATCATTTTTTGTGACACACAGTGAAACTTATCAGATTTTTGACTTCAACTTGGAATAAACGTTACCACCGAGTTGCTCGGAAAACCCCCCAAAAACATGAAAATTTTCGGGATTCTAAAGTGCCGAACCTAACCTGAAGTAGTCGTTTTTTGCTACGAACATCAATTTTACCTAAGTCTCCTTTTTTACCTGTTGGCTGTTTTGTGCGCAACTCGAAACGCACCGAAATAAACTACGAATGTCAACTTTTTCAACTCCGTACAGGCCACTACACTACAAGTTCAAACTCTATCTCAAATACTTATCAATTTTGAAGGTGAAAGAAACTCTGAACTACAACTTCAAACTCATTACTTCCAAATGTGAACTCAAAAGAAACTGAGCCTCCAAACTCCAACTGTAAACACCAAAAAAAACCCTGAATTCCAACTCTAAACTCCAATAATCCAACTTGATAGTATATTGTGCGACTAGTGGGAGAAAGAGGAAATTCCTCGAGCGTGGACATTGCCTCAGCGAGTGTGACAACACGCGAGTGGTATCTCTTCTTTTGACCAATAGTCGCACAAAATATTTTATTCAACAACCGCGATAAATATGTGATTTCATGGCCCCGCTGAGAGGGGGGGGGGATAATGGGTTACCTGACTGATTGACGCAACAATCGCCCTTAGAGCTTTGCTACGTACTTTAGGGAGTTGAACACTAATTATCCCTTTCGTGGCTTTGATTTTCATCGGGATTGATTATGACTGCATTCGACACTTTTTTAAACAACAAAAACATTGCAGCAATACACAGTTTTGTAATTTTGAGGTTAGGGTTGGGAGGTTTGACGTTTCGATACATGTCGAGTCGCTCGTCCGCCATCTTGTTTCCATTATCCGTGCGTAAACGGTCGCTCAACTGAGCGCGAGTGAGTAAATAGCTGTCGGTCGTTAAGATGAGCGTGGGCGAACAGCTTATTCGCCCACTAGTGGGCGTACGAGTTCATCATTCGCATGCCATACGTCAACAATAAGGCAATCCATTATTTCGTCCACTCTCAGCAGGGCCACGAAATTACGTATCTCTCGCGGGCGTTGAATAAACAACTCTTTCCCACTGCTTCACCAACTTGCCTCCGATGACATCACCATCAAGTGTCCCAGTATCAGCTTATAAAATTTCCTACTACATAATCCGAACAGCCTGGAAAAACCCGTGTTCAATGAAAACGCGAGTTACGGCTTTTTCCCGTTTCGCGTGAGATAAGTGTACACGAAAAAGCGCGCGTCGCACGTAACTATCGGAGAAAGCATTGGAATTGGAGAGCTGTTACTTAGCCGCTTTAGCGGAAGCTAAATCATTCTCGCGCGCCGCAGATCATTCTCAGGAATTGCGCAACGAGGTATTTAATGAACGTTGAATAATGCATTTATTTTCGGGGAAATACGCGATTGCGCAAAACGCTAATTGCGCCCGTGTAAACAAGCGCCGATTCAACCCAACACACTTACCGATCCCCATCGAGCGATGGATTCATTAATCAATCGAAGCGACAAACAATCTTTCATCTCTCGATCGTAACTTTGTTTTTTATCAATATCATCAATCTTATCGATCTTCTGATGTCATCGAGTGTCTAGCTACGATTGTTCTGGAACGCAGTTTTTGCAAACGTACCTTCCGAGTTTACATTCGGAAGGTATAAGTTTGAGGTTGAAGTTGTCATTCGAAGTTTCTTTCGAGTTTAGATTGGGAAGAAGTGAGTTCGTAGGTTCAAGCTGAAGTTTAAATTTATACTCTTGTGAAGCTCTGAAAGGTGACGTTCTGTAGTTTCTTTGAAGTTCACATGTGGAAGTTCTGAATTTGAAGTAGAAGTTGAAAGTTTGGAATTCAAAACGGAGTTTCAAGTCGAAATCACTTATAAATGAGATAGAAAATTATACGAAATGTAGTCGGAAAATTGTTACCTTACAGTGTGATTGTGAATTCTTCGTTTCTTCGCCAATTTCAAAATGATTTCGTAAATTTTGTGAATCTTTGAAAATTTGGTGATATTTCAATGATTTTTCAAAATTCGTGAATAATTTATCAATTGTTCAACATTTTCAGAAAATTGAAAAAAATAATGTAAAATTAGACGTAGTTATTTGAAATGCTTTGGAAATTTCAACGATACTCTACAATTTTTGACTTTTTATTTTGTATCTCTTGAAATGTAGCATGGAAATTCAAAACCTGATAAGCGCCATTTCAATAAGGGTCAATTTTTGACCGATTTAAATACAAAAATGATCCTTATTGAAATGTCACTAATTAGGTTTTGAATTTCCTTGCTACAAATAGTCAATTCTCGATCCGAGACATTAAAATTCATTGTCAGTCAAATCTATGATATGTTCCTTCTTGTTTTGGATGAATTTTGAAGTTTTCACGTATTTAAAAGTTTTTAAATCGTCAAGTTTTTGAATTATTAGGAATTTAGGGAGTTCTGAAATTTCACAATTTTGAATAATTATGAAATTATGTCATTTCTGAAAATTTTCAAAAATTTGAAGCGTAAAAGTTTTCGAAATTTGGGGACTTCAAATTTTTGACGGTTTTCGATGAATTTTGAAGTATTCGGAAATTCAGTAAATTTCGAAGCGTAGAAGTTTTCGGAATTTCGGGACTCCGAATTTTTGACGGTTTTGGGTAAATTTCCAAGTTTCCACGCGTTTTCAAGTTTTTAAGTTGTAATGTTTCGAAATTTTTGAAGCTTTCGGAATTTCGAAAGTTTTGAAATGTTTGATTCTAACATAATTATGACATTGTGTCGTTTTTAAAATGTAGGAAATTTGGTCAGTTTCGAAATTTCGAAGCGTAAAAGTTTTCGAAATTTTAAGACTTGAAAGTTTCAACGGTTTTTTTTTCATAAATTTTGAAGTTTTCACGTTTTTTGAAGTATTTAAATTGTAAAGTTTCTGAATTTTTCAAGTTTTGGAAATTTTAGAAGTTTTGAAATTTTACGTCATTATGAAATTGTCTCGTTTTGAAAATTTTGCGACTTGAGTAAGTTTCAAAGATTTGAAGCGTGAAAGTTTTCGAAATTTTGGGACTTCGAAGTTTTTACCGTTTTGGATGAATTTCCAAGTTTTCACGAACTTCGAAGTTTTTAAATTGTCAAGTTATTCAATTCTCAAGGTTTTGGTAATTTCAGGAGATCTGAAATTTTTAATAATTAAGAAATTGTTTCGTTTTGAACATTTCGGAAATTTGGTAAGTTTCGAAGCGTAAAAATTTTCGAAATTTTAGGACTTCGAAGTTTCGACGGTTTTGAATGAATTTTCACGTTTAAAAGCATTTTAAAGTTTTAAAGTTGTAAAATATCGGAATTTTTTAAGCTCTGGAAATTTTGGGAGTTCTGAAATTCTTGAATTCTACATGATATTTATGAAATTTTGTCGTTTGAAAATTTCGAAAATGGGAAAATTTTGAAGTTTTCGAAATTTTAGGACTCTGAGCTTTTTTTGACTATTTTGGGTGAATTTCGAAGTTTCAAAGTTGTGAAGTTTTGAAATTCTCGAAGCTTTGGGAATTTCAGAAGTTCTGAGATCTTAGTATTTCTCATAACTATGAAATTGTGTCATTTTAAATATTTCGTAAATTTGCGAAGTCTTAGTTTATGGTGGTTTGAGGTTTTTAAAGTTGTAAAATACTTCGGCGTTTCGAAAAATTTCGAAAGTTCAAATAAAGAGTTCAAATTTAAAAAGTTGAAAGTTTATAGTTACAAAAGTTAAAAAGCTGCGAACTTTTCGAAATTTTGAAAGTATTGGAAGTTTCAAACGCTGCGCAATTCAAAATCAACAGAATCCGCAGATTCATAAATTCCGGAAAAATTTCAAACATCAAATTTCGAACAATACATAAACCCCGAAAATTTTCGAATCAAAACTACATTCATTCATACAATTCCAGATATAAATTTCAAAATTCTAAATCAAAAACAGCATTGAAGATCCAAAATCAGAGTAAAAAATCGTACGGACCAAAAAACTTACCAGTGCGTACATTTTTCGCGGCACTTCATTATAAAAATTCAATAAATTGATGTCAAAAATATCTAAAACATCTAAAATCGAGTTTTTTGAGTCTGCCATACAAATGCATATTTTCATTTCGTCGACGCTGAACAGGAAAAAAGTTCACCTCGCTAATTGTAGTGAGAAACAACACTCAAAATTTTCAGATTCTTCAATAAACTGGTTTTTTAAAATTCGTCGTCACCGAAAACCATAGAAAAAAAAAGAATTCGCGTTTCCGTAGTTTCCACAATTTTCCACATTCGTACATAAAAAATTTTTTACAAACACATGAAAACATGAACATTATTCGATACTTCGTGATTCGATCGACAAAAATTACGATGACATACCAAAAAAAAAAAAAGGATGACCTTCTAAGACTTTTACTGTAACGAAGAAAATCACTATAAAAGCTCAAAAATACCCCCCACTAATCAAAAAATAGAAACATGAAAACTGTACCAAAACCACCATGAAAAAAACCTCCACCTCCGCCCCTGTACTTACACAATGTCGGAAAATTGCCGAAGAAAACGAAGTGTCCTTCGACAGATAACGTGTGAAAAATGACTCGAATAATTCAACGTTTCTCCTTTTCTTTTCTTTTCGTTAATTCGAGGCAGCGTTAAAACATACCGACAAATGCGACTTCAATCGCAAGCGCGTGTAGAACAATTGGAAATTAGCATGGTAATGAAATTCGGGGTCCGAGAGATCATCGTATAATTTTCAATTACAATATCGGTGCAAGGTTTTGGGGCTCGATCGTTTTTTCCGTCGGAAATCACGATCGTATAACGAATTCAGGGCAATTTAGGAATCGTTGGACAATTACATTAACGAGGTGTTAAATATTCAAGTGATTGTAGGGAAATTGCTCGACGATTTATGGTTTTTTTTTTTTGCTTTATCTGGGTCAAGTTTGTCAATTATGTAGGTTTGTCGTCATTTCTCGGTCTGAATGATGGAGGAATTTGGAATGAAGTTGACTATTATTAAGGGGAAAAAGGCAGTTGGTTGAAAATGTTGATTATGTTTATCGGTTTTGTTCGATCGTGATTTGTGCGATTCGATGACAATGACACATGACATTATACTAAAATACTTGTGTGACTTAATCGAGAGTTGACTGAATTTCGATGAATTTAATCGAGGGTTGAGCGAATGTCAAGGACTTTGATTGAGAGTAAACAGGATTTTTATGAGTTTAATCGAAAGTGAACTGAATTTTAATGACTTCAATCGAGGGTGAAGTGTATTTAAAGGTCTTTATTCGAGAGTAAAATGAATTTTAATGACTTGAATTGAGGGTTAAGTGTATGTTTAGAACTTTAATCAAGAGTTGAGTGGATTTTGATAAATTTAATCGAGGGTTTAGTGAACGTCAAGGACTTTAATCGAGAGGAAACCAAATTTTAATTACTCAAATCGAGAGTTGAGTGTATTTTAAGGTCTTTAATCGAACGGAGAATAAATTTTAATGACTTCAATCGAGAGCCAACTGAATTTTCATGTTTCCAAGTTTCTAAATTCAATTTGCTTCAATTTTGAATTTCCTGAATATTTTTTTCAATTCAAAATTTCACATTTATCAATTTTGGACGTCTAAAATTATTTTCCACTTTGAGCTCCAAAAATTTGCCCTAATTTCAAAGTTGATGCATTTTTCTTAATTTTTAGGTTATCAGATTTTCTAAAACTCCAATTTTTTTAAATGTCTTCAACAAGTTTTAAACTGGTTGAATTTGGCAATCATTTCCAAGTCTGAAGTTTTCAACATTTCTTGCATTTTGAAGTTTATTTCTGTTTCGTTAATTTGGCAATTTTTACATTTTTGTGGTTTTGAAGTTTCCAAATTCAATTTGCTTTAATTTTGAATTTTCTAAATATTTTTTTCAATTCAAAATTTCACATTTCTCAATTTTAGAGGTCTAAAATTATTTTCCACTTTGAGCTCCGAAAATTTGCCCTAATTTCAAAGTTAATACATTTTTATTAATTTTTAGGTTATCAAATTTTCTAAAACTCCAATTTTCTGAAAAGTCTTCAATTTTAAATCAAATTCGAATCTTCTCAATTTTTTTAAATTTCGAGATTCATAAATTTTGCTCGATTTTTCCTCTATTTCAGTTTCTGCATTTGTTTCAATTTTGGAGTTCCTAAATTTGCTCACCTTTCAGATATTATAAAATTTTCGAAATCTCTAAATTTGTGAGTTTCAAAATTTGGCCCAGTTTAAAAATTTTTAAATTTTCCTCAATTTTGAAGTTTTTAACTGTTTAAATTTCGAAAATTATTTCCAAGTCTGAAGTTTCCAACATTTCCTGCATTTTGAAGTTTCTTTTTGTTTCGTTAATTTAGCAATTTTTTCATTTTGTGGTTTCGAAGGTTCCGAATTCAATTTGCTTTAATTTTTAGTTTTCCAAATTTTTTTTCCAATTCAAAATATCACATTTCTCAATTTTGGAGGTCCAACATTATTTTCCACTTCAAACTCCAAAAATTTGCCCCAATTTCAAAGTTGATGCATTTTTCGTAATTTTAAAGTTATCTTATTTTCTAAAACTCCCATTTTCTCAAATGTCTTCAATTTCAAATCAAATTCGAATTTTCTCAATTTTTTTCAATTTCGAAATTCATAAATTTTTCTAGATTTTGCTTTATTTCACTTTCTGAATTTTTTTCACTTTTGAAGTTTCTAAATTTTCTCACTCTTCAGATATGGTGAAATTTTTGAAATCTCTAAATTTGTGAGTTTCAAAATTAGCCCCAGTTTAAAAATTTTCAAACTTTTCTCAATTTCGAAGTCTTAAACTGTTTGAATTTGGAAAATTTTTCCAAGTCTGAAGTTTCCAACATTTCCTGCATATTAAAGTTATTTTTTGTTTCGTTAATTCAGCAATTTTTACATTTTTGTGGTTTCGAAGTTTCCAAATTCAATTTGCTTTGATTTTGAATTTACCAAAAAATTTTTTCAATTTAAAATTTCACACTTCTCAATTTTGAAGGTTTAAAATCATTTTCTACTTTAAACTCGGAAAATTTGACCTAATTTCAAAGTTGATGCATTTTTCTCAATTTTTAAGTTATCAAGTTTTCTAAAACTCTAATTTTCTGAAATGTCTTCAATTTCAAATCAATTTCGAATTTTCTCAATTTTGTTCAATTTCAAAATTTATAAATGTTGCTGGATTTTGCTTTATTTCAGTTTCTGAATTTTTTTCACTTTTCAAGTTTCTAAATTTTCTCACCCTTCAGATATTACAAAATTTTCGAAAACCCTAATTTGTGAGTTTCAAAATTTGCCCCAGTTCAAAAATTTCCAAACTCCTCAATTCCGAAGTTTCAAAATGTCACTTTATTTTAACATTTCGAAATTTCCCTTCATTCTGCAGTTCTGAAATCGCACCCGATTTTCAATTCTCAAAAACCCCCAAATTCCAATCTTCCCAAATTTCCCTCAATTCTACACAACAAACGCGATGCAAAAAAAAAAAACATTAATATCAACAACTTCCTCGAATTACTTCTTCTCCCTCTGACGTCACTTCTTGACAATTTCAAATGTAAATAGACCCAAATAGACCGACCGAAAATACATCGATGTCACACGTAATTTACAGACCAAAACAAAATCAAAATCGCCAATAAAAATCCAAATCCAACTCACCACCACCCAAGAAAAAACGAGAATTCACTAGATCCACGTCAAAAAGCCAAAAAATTCCAATGTGGATAAATAAATTTTTCTCCACTTTTTTTTATCCCATTATCTGCTGCTGGTCGACGTTTTTTCGCGGTCACTCAAAAATTCCGGATTTGCACTTCGATCAAGTCCGCAAATGTGACATTTTGGGGGAGGGGGAGTTGGGGGAGGGGGGGGGGGGATGAACACCCGTGGAGAATTATAGAAAAAAAAAACTCGGCACTTTTCGCGAGGGCGGAACACGGGACATAACCCAAAAAATGCGAGGAAAAAATGGAAAAAATATTCTCGTGTAAACCGGATGGGAGCCGAAGTTGGCCGAGGAGCACCGAAGAGTCGCGAAGTTCGACAGCCGGAATCGATGTATCGATATTCGATAGTATTCAAATTTGCTACTGTGATATTTACTGGGAAAGTTCAAGTTTTGGAAGTCGAGGGGAAGTTTTATGTGCAGAATCTCGTTGTTGAGGGGAATTTTGAGGATAATAAAGTTGTTTGTAATGATCATTTTTAAAAATTTTGTAATTTCGAAGTTTTTTTAACGTTGCGAAAATTGTTAGTTTTGGGTAAAATTCGACACTTTCGAGGTTTTTGAAAAATGTATAAATTCAAAGTTTTTCTTGAGAATTGGAGGTAGTAATAGTTTGAGTTGACCGAAATTTTAGGTCATTGTAGTTGAGTGAAAATTTTGGAAAATGTTCGAATTTTTCAGAAATTTCGAGTTTTTCGGAAAATCAGAAAATTACAAGTTTTTTGAATAATAGAAAAATTGTATAAAGTTATTCGGAAAATGTACATTTCGTTAGTTCTTTGGAGCAACTCACAATTTTGATTACATACTTTGAAAATTTTAAGAATTTGGAGTTTTTAGAAAAATTGAAGAATTCAAATTTATTTGAGAAATTTTGGAATGCAAAATTTTCTAAAAGATTTTCAGATTTTCAGATTTTTGAAAAAAATTGAAAATTTTTGATATCTGAAGGATTTCGACATTTCGAGTATTTTTGAAAATTCGGAAATTTTGAGTTTTTCGGAAAATCTGGAAATTAACAGTTTTCCAAATAATATAAAAATTGTAAGTTCTTGGGAACATGTACATTTGATAGTTTTTCAGAATATCTCAAAATTTTGAGTACATAAGTATACTTTGAAAATTTTCAAAATTTCAGTTTTTCGAAAAATTTGTAAATTCGAATTTATTTGTGAAATTTTGAGATTTCCAGTTTTTTGGAAAAAATTAGAAATTAGAGATTTTTAAAAGAATTCGTCATTTCGAGTATTTTCGAAAATCTGGAAATTTTGAGTTTTTCGCACAATCTGAAAATCAAAAGTTTTCAAAATAATAGAAAAATTGTAAGTTTTTTGGAAAATGTAAATTTGTTAGTTTTTTGGAACAACTCGAAATTTTGAGTAAATATTCTTCAAAATTTTCAGAATTCGAAGTTTTTCAAAAATTTTTGAAATTCACATTTATTCGAGAAATCTTGAAATGCAACATTTTCTAAAAGATTTTGAGATGTTGAGTTTCTAGGAAAAACTTAGAAATTAGAGATTTTTGAATGATTTCGACATTTCGAGTATTTTTGAAGATGTGGAAATTTTGAGTTTCTAGAAAAATCTGAAAATTAAAAATTTTTCGAATAATAGAAAAATTGTAAGTTTTTTTACAAAACTTAAAATTTTCAGTATATACTTTGAAAATGTTGAGACTTCGAAGTTTTTTGAAAATTTTAGAAATTCAAATTTATTTGAGAAATTTTGGAATGCAACTTTTCTACAAGATTTCAAGAGTTCAAATTTTCGAAAAAATTATAAATGATTGAAGATTTTCGAAAGATTTCAACATTTCGAGTTATTTTAAAATATGGAAATTTTGAGTTTTTTCGACATTTTCAAATCTTGGAGTCATTTGAAAAACTTATAATTGCAATTTTCTCGAACAATTTTAATATTCCGAATTTCAAGAAAAATTTCAAATTTGTTTTTTTTTTTTTTTAATTTGAAAGTTCCGAGATTTTGGAGAAATTCAAAAATTATTATTTTCTTGGAAAATTCGAAAATTCTACGAGAATTATTAAAAAACATAATAAAAAATATTTCGAATGTTCAAATTGCACATTTCTGGAAAAATTCAAAGTTTTGTAGCTTGAAAGTTTCGGAATTTCTTTTCACGAATTCCCATAAATGTTGAAGTTCAAAGAATTTCGAAGTTTTGGACAATTCTGATATTAAAAAGCGATAAACTTTCGAGATTCTCAGAGGTTCAGAAATTCTTAAATTCCGCAAGTTTTGAAGGATTTCGGAACTTTGAAGCTCAAGAGTTTCAAAAATTTTGAAATTTCAGTGTTTCGGTGTTGTCCAGGAGTTTTGAAATTTCGAACGTAATCAGTTTCAAAGTTCCGAAAATGCTGCAATTTTTAGAATTTTTAAGATAATTATTGTTAATTTTCGAAGTGTTTATAGTTTTGAAAATTTATGGTTTGATATTTTTGATTAAAGTTTCGGAAGTCCAAAGATTTTGAATTTTCCGAATTTTCAAAGAGTGTTGAAGTTCGAAAATTACAAATTAGAGAATTTTTGGGAATCTGAAATTTTTAGAATCATAGTCTTTGAGGAAAATAGACAATTTCAGAGTTTTGAGACATTCGAAATTTGTCCAGCTTCCCAGTTTTCGAAATTTTGGTGTTCTAATTTCCGACGAATTTTAATGAATATGCAACTTTCAAAGTTGTGTAAGTCTTGGAAGTTTCAAAATCTTGTAAATGATAACAACTAACATACAATGATCGAAATTTTTCTGACTTAAACGTTTTCAAAATATTCACGTCAGTTTTCATTGCATATTTTCGTATTTTTACATATTTCCATTTATTTGTATGAATGAATATATTTCTAAAAAAATAGATATAAATTTTTACTGATAGAGATATATTTTTGAAGAACAATTATTCCGACGAATTTTGATAAATTTTGAAGTTTAAAAATTGTTAAGTCATGGAAGTTCACGAATTTTGAAAATTAATAACAACTATCATACAATAATTGAAAAATTATCAACTTCAACATTTTCAAATTATTCGACCGTTTTTCTTTTATATTTTCTGTTTTTTACATGTTTCCATTCATTTGTGTGAATGAATATATTTTTGAAAAAAAAAAAAAAGATAATATTTGTAATACCGATATATTTTAAAAAAGTATAGTCAAAATGAATCATAAAAAAAAGTGTAAATTTTGATCTCGATGAAGATCACCACTAGCACTTAATTTCCACACTCCGTGCGAGAAGTGCTTCCAGATCACCACTGGCACTTAATTTCCACACTCCACGCGAGAAGTGCGCACTTCTCCCACTCCACGCAGGAGAAATAATTCCTCCGAATATTTCTAATCTAAAAGTATCCGTTTGAACGAGAAATTTGTTTACGGAGATACATTTTCGAAAAAGAAATTGTCAAAATGATTGATCAAAGAAGAGTGTCAATTTTTATATCGATAAAGATCACCACTAGCACTTAATCGCCACACTCCACGCGAGAAGTGCGCACTTCTCCCACTCCCCTCGAGAAGCGGAAGAAGTACTTCCTCCAAATATTTTGAATCTCGAAATATTCGTTTGAACAAGAAATTGGTTTACGCAGATACATTTTTAGAAAAGTACAGTCAAAACGAATCATCAAAAGAGAGTGCAAATTTTGATCTCAGTAAAGATCACCACTAGCACTCAATTTTCTCACTCCGTGCGAGAAGTGCGCACTTCTCCCACTCCCCTCGAGAAGCGGAAGAAGTACTTCCTCCAAATATGTTGTATCTCGAAATATTCATTTGAACGAGAAATTGGTTTACGCAGATACGTTTTCGAAAAAGAATAGTCAAAATGAATCATCAAAAGAGATTGTGAATTCTGAGCTCAATAAAGATCACCACTAGCACTTAATCGCCACACTCCGTGCGAGAAGTGCGCACTTCTCCCACCACACTCAAGAGAAGAAAAAGGAAAAGTACTTCCCCCCGAGCAAAACTGTTACGTTCCTGAGCCCTGTCACTCACCTTTTCCCTATTCTTCGTCCCTTCCGGCGTGGAGTATCTTCGAAAAAAGCCGAAAATCCAGTGTAAAATACCACTCTTCACACACAATTCTTCACGGGTTTCGGAAGTCGCGGGGTTGACGGCTCGGTAGCGTCGCCGAGGACGATTGACGAACCGCGTCCGAGCATAGACACTGCACTCGACCGATTATCGGAAGCTTCAAAGAAGAGCTACCCCTTTTATCTTTCCGCCCCCGCGGGAAATGCCAAGTTCACGCTCGGTCGGGCGGAAAACTTTTTCCGGAGAGACACTTTTTTCCTTTTTATATATACAATATGTATTACGTGTATGATGGAAATTGATGTGAATGTGGGGGTGGGAATTTGAGTTTTGTCTTTGTTTTTCGGGGGGAGGAGGGAGATGTTGGAAAGCACTCGAAATTGTGGGAAAACTTGCCCTCGCACGCGGCCGCGCTCGAGTCGACTGAAGAGTCGGTTGCAACTCGGTTGGGCTACGAGCGATTTTTCGTGCGAGCTGAAGCTTCTCCTACTTACTTCCTTGGCGGATTGGGTTACGTCAGTGGAGAGAACGGAGTGGAGGTCTTGAATGGGGATTTCGGGAACGGGAGGTGCAGGTGTGGACGGTGCTTTTTTTGGCATTAATGGTGACTATGGGAAGTTTTGGAATTGCAAATTGAGAGTAAATTGCAATAAGTTTTGGGGGTTTGGAGGTTTGGGGGGTTGAGGGGAATTTCGGAGTTCGGAAGATTTTGGAAATTTTTCGAAATTTGGGTAGACGAGATACAGAGACTACAATTTTCGGAAGTGAATTCTGGAATTTTAGTAGACCCGAAGATTCGATGATTGTGTACTTCTGGAATTTGGGAATTTTAGGAAATCTTACAAGTTTTCAAGTTTTTGAATTTTGGAAGTTTCGACAACTGTAGAAAATGGGTATTTTGGGGAAATTTTGAAGATTTTTTAAGTTTGAGAGTCTATCAAATCGCGGTAGAATTTATTAAAAATGAATTCATATCAAATTTCCGAAGAATAAATTTATATGAAATTTTCGAAACATTTGAAAATTTCCTAAATTATTGAAATTTTTGCAATTTTTGGGAATCTTAGAAGGAATTTTAGAAATTTTCAAGTGACTCAAAACTTCAAAAAATTCCAAGTTTCTCGTAATTTTGAAAATTTTTCAAGTTTTAGAGCATTAAATTGCGGTAAAATTTATGAAAATGAATTTTTCTGAAATTTTCGAAACATTAGAAAATTTCCAAAATGATTGAAATTGATGTATCTTTCGGAAATGTGGAAGAAATTTTAGAAATTTTCAAGTGACTCAAAACTTGAAGAAATTCCAAGTTCTTCGAAATTTTCGAGAATATCCAATAATTTTGAAATTTTGAACATTTTTGAAGTTCATAAATATAAAATTGTAGTATTAAATTTATGAAAAATGAATTCATATAAAATTTTTCATAACAGTAGAAAATTTTCCAAATAATTGAAATTTTCGGAATTTTCGGAAATCTTAGAAGAAATTTCAGAAAGTTTCAAGTGACTCTAAAATTTAAAAAACTTCAAGTTCCACGAAATTTTTGAGAATTTTCAATAGTTTCGAAATTCTGAAGATTTTTGAAGTTCAATCAGAAGTATAATATTGCGGTAAAATTTATGAAAAATGAATTTAAAAAAAATTACGACAGAAATGAAGAAATTTATGAAAAATGAAATCATATAAAATTTTTTGTAACAGTAGAAAATTTCTGAAATTATTGGAATTTTTGGAAATCTCAGAAAAAATGTTAGAAATTTACAAGTGATTGAAAAATTAAGAAAATTTTAAGTTCTTCGAAATTTTCGAGAATTTTCAATAAAATCGAAATTTTGAACATTTTTGAAGTTCAAAAGTATAAAACTGCAATAAAATTTATGAAAAATAAATATATAAAAAATTTTTCGTAACAGTGGAAAATTTTTTAAATCTTTAAAATGTTTTGAATTTTTGGAAATCTTAGAAGAAATCTTAGAAATTTTCAAGTGACTGGATAATTAAAAATAAATTCCAAGTTTCTCGAAATTTTCGAGAATTTTGAATAATTTCAAAATTCTGAAGATTTTTGAATTTAAAAATTATTAAATTGCGGTAAAATCAATAAAAATGAGTCCGTATGAAATATTGGAGACATTCGAAAATTTTCGGAATTTTTGGAATTTTCGGAAATCTTAGAAGAAATTTCAAAAATTTTCAAGTGACTCTAAAATCAAAAAAATTCCAAGTTCTTCGAAATTTTCGAGAATTTTGATTAATTTCTGAATTTGGAAGTTTTTGAAGTTGAAAATTATCAAATTCCGGTGGAATTTATAAAAAATAAACTTGTATACAATTTTCGAAACATTCAAAAATTTTCAAAATTATTGAAATTTTCGGAAATCTCACAAGAAATTTTAGAAATTTTCAAGTGACTCAAAAATTCGAAAAATTTCAAGTTCCCCGAAGTTTTCAGAATTTTTAAGATATTCACAAAATTTCAAAAATTATGATAAAATTCCAAAAATTTCAAGAATTTGTATAAATGTTCAATACCTCCAATGTTCTGAAAATTCGTAAAATTTTCGTGTTCTAGGAATGTTCGAAATTACAGTATAATCAAAATTTCTGAAAATCTTCAAATTTCGACGATTAATTAAAATTTCAAAATTCCTCAGAATTATGATTTTCTCGAAATTTTCGAAAATTTTAAAGTAATCGAAACTTCTGAATTTCTTAAATTTTACAGAATTTCCCAAAATATTAGAATTTTCAAAATCTTTGAAACTTTTTATAATTCTATAAAATTTCTGAAACATTTGATATTTGTAAAATTTCCAATTGACTCGAAATTCTAGAAAAATTCAAGTTCTTAGAAATTTTTGGAACTTGCGAAACGTAAAAAATGTTGTAGATCAACAAAATTCCGAAAATTTTCAGATTTTTCGAAAAACTGAATCTCCAGAATTATCGAAATTTTCTGAATCGCAAAATAATTAACATTTACAAGATTATCGAAATTTTTGAAAATCTGAGAATTCTCAAAAACTTCGAAATTCAAACAAATTTCGAGTGACCCAAAAATTCAAAGAATTCTAAGTTTCTTCAAATTTGAATTATTTTGAAAATGCACAAAATCTTCAAAATTATGACAACATTTTCAAAATTTCCCGATATTGTGAAAATGTCAAAAATCTCGAAAATCGTCAAAATTCTCAAAATTTCTCGTATTTTTTCATCTCCACAGAAGTCTAATATTTTTCGCAATGAAAAAAAATTTGGAATTCTGTAAATATTTATAATTTTTCTAATACTCGCGGAAATGTACAATTTTTGAAAATTTTGCAAGTACTTATTTTAAATTTCAACAAACATCGAAGAAATTCGCAAACGCATGAATTCATAATTTTCGCGATTATAGTATAATTTTCAAATTTTTGCAAAAACTTCGCAAATATTGTGATGTTCACATAATTTTGAAATTTTTTTAATCCCCGTTACGATACAAAATTTATAAATATTATGAAATCGTCAAAATTTCGGACAAAATTCAACGAAAAATTGACAAATTTGTGCGTAAATTTTGTACTTGTGCAAAAATTTGCAAGATTTCGAATTTCAGCAAAAATCAAACAATGTGCATATATATGTCGAATATTAAAAATTGACTCGAAGATTGGAAATGGCTCAATTCGATCCCATATCTGGTTTTTCTTACAGAATATCGCAAAATTTTGAATTTCAGCTACAATTACGAAAATTTTCTAAAAAGTAATATTTCTTCGGATATTCTGAAAAATTAACTGGGAAAATGATGTATATAATGAGCTATGAAACGGGCGCCGCCCGAAAGCGCAAATTCTACCTGTTTTTCAAGCGTGACGAAAATTCCCGAAAACGCACAAATTGGGAAGAAAATTTTTACCTGAGGCGCTGATTTCACCTCTCACCGGAGGAAAAAAATGAGAACCACTACTTTACGCATTTTCTGAAAAGCCTAACCTAACCTGAAGAAGTCGTATAAATCCAGTGAAATTCTCGTAAAATCAAAGTGAAATATGTTTGAGTTTACTAAAGAAGGAAATCAAACCCCAAGTCTTCAAAGAATGATAAAATGTGTGATTTTATATCGAAAACTCTCACTAACGTATACGCGTTTTTCTAAAGCAAGTATCCAAAGCGAATATAACTCCGAAGAGTGAAGGGAAAGGAAAAATTCCGAAACTCATAAAAAAAACCCCAAAAAACTAAAAAAAAATCATAAAAACGTAAATGAAAAAAAAACAAAACAAAACCCAAAAATAAAAACAACCGGCCCTTTTCAGAGCCACTAAACATATTTGTCAAGAAATATTACATCATTACGAATAATCGGGGGGCAAGCCCCGCAAACCCCCCCCCCCCCCCAACCCCTTAACGCCCCGGTCAACACCGACCCAAAAGTTTCATCCACATTTTATTTAATCACGAATTGATGAAAGAAAGAAGAAACGAAATAGTTTTTATTTAATCACGAATTGATGGAAGAAAGAAGAAACGAAATAGTTCGTTCATCAGGCCCATGAAAATACGACGGGCAGTGGTACTCATACTTCCGATTCTCCGTGGGTGAAATGTGCGCTT
>JAPYZK010003848.1:0-13378 GCA_030522785.1 Platygaster equestris
AAGAGGAGATTCCACTCGCGTGTTGCCACACTCGCTACGCTCGTGAAGCAATCTCCACGCTCGAGGAATCTCCTCTTTCTCCCACTAGTCGCACAATATACTATTCATGATTATTTAGGTGATATTTGATGATGATTTATTAAAATTATGGGATACTAAGAACATTATTTGAGTTTCTAACATTACGTCTGCTTATTTCCGTATGTGGGCACGTAAGATTTTATATTTGAAAAGGTTTTTTGGAATTCATTTGATTTTTCTGAAAGAAGCAAAGTGAACGTTACTGGAAATGGTTTTTTGAATTTTCCAGCCCGTTGACATGCGGTTCGTCAACGATGCAAGAGTCTTGGGGACAAGGAGGTACTGGGACACCTCCTTCGTTGCTTCCGGCATCGAATACCGGTGGTGCGTCTGGGACGACCCCAAGTGGAGCGCAACCAGGCACCACCGCCCCAATTGCAAGCCCGGAGGGTGTCAGCGACGTAAGCTACATTTTTCGATTACATACGTGGCTCATTTCGATGCAAGGCCGAAAACGAAAAACCGTTCCGTTTTGGCAATGGCGCGTCCCAATTTTCAAGTGATAAAGAAATGCACGCTTTTCATTTACATGCGATGCATTACGGAATTATGCAAGATCGTTGGGAAGCAATTCCTGCGTTGTCGTCGTAATATTTTATGAGAAATGAGGAAGTTCCGTTATTTATGGGTTGGTTCGAAAGTGGGACATTGCTGATGAGTTTTTTAGGTTGATTTTTTTTTCAGATTTGGTGTTTATGACTTTTGCTAGTGTAATTGTTTTTTTAACGGTGAAAAATGACAATGCAGTTTCTTTGCGCTTTTGGAGGAAGTTTTTTTTCGGTTGATAGTGATATGTTTTGGGATTTATTTTTAGTGGTGGTTTTTTGAGTAACGAAGATTTCGATCGATTTTGATTGTATTAGAGAATGGTGAAAAGTCTGGGAACATTTTAATTTCTGACTTGGAATTTTATTGCGAATTTCATGTATTTGAATTTTTAAATTCGTACATTCTTCCGAATTTCGACTATCGATTTTTGAATTAATATTATTCAAGTCTCGAAATTTCTTGAAGTCTAAGTTTTCAAATATCGAACTGTCTAATCTGTGGAATTTAGAGAGTTTGACAACTTTCGGAATTTAAAATATTCCCGATTTTTTACAAGTTTTTATTCGAATTTTCAGATTTTTTTCAATTGAAAATTCGTTAACTAAAGAACTTCCTGATGACGAACACATTAAAGCAGACAGTTTTTGAATCTGAATTTTTAAATGTAAATATCAAATTTCACGTTTCCGGTTGACAGAATCCTTCACGTTTCAGTATTTCAGTACAAAACTCATGAAATTTTGCCACTGTCCGCCAAATTTCTGAAATTATTAACTTTTCTGGAATACCACATTTTGAATGTTCAGAGTTTGTAATCCCAAAATGTCTAAATTTCTAAATTTCGAACTCTCATTTCGAAATTCGGAATTTCTAGATTCCTAAAATTCCGCATTCATCAATATCTCGAATTGCTTAATTTTTGAAATTTGTCTAATTTCAAAAATCATTAAAATTCCAAATTCACAAATTCATCGTCCAAATCATCAAATAATAGATAACAACAAATCGTCTAGAAATTCAAAAATTATAATATTGCGAACGAAAATTCCAGAATCCAAATTTCATTCCCAAAAAAATATCTCTCAAATCCTCGAATCTGTTAAAAAAGATTTTTCAGGAGCAAAATATTTTAATATTTCATATATTTGTTATTATTCCTCAGAACTTCGTCAAATTTCTGATAGTTTTTCATTATTTTCAATTTTCAATTCAAAAAATGATGTTTATTCAACGCCCGCGAGAAATATGTAATTTCGTGGCCCTGCTGAGAATAAACGAAATAATGGAATACCTGACTGTTGACGTATGGCATGCGAGTGATGAACTCGTTCGCCCACTAGTGGGCGAATAAGTTGTTCGTCCACGCTCATCTTAGCGACTTATAGCTATTTACTCATCAAGCTCAGTTTAGCGACCGTTTATGCACGGATAATGGAAATAAGATGGCGGACGAGCGACTCGACATGTATCGAAACATTCAACTCTCCCAACCCTAACCTCAAAATTACAAAACTGTGTATCGCTGCAATGTTTTTGTTGTTGTTTACAAAAGTGTCGAATACAGTCATAATCAATCCCGATGAAGTAACCCATTATTTCCCCTCCTCTCAGCAGGGCCATGAAATGACATATTTCTCGCGGTTGTTGAATAAAATATTGGTCGAAAGAGAAGAGTCTACTCTCGTGTTGCCACACTCGCTACGCTCGTAAGGCAATCTCCACGCTCGGGGAATCTTCTCTTTCTCTTACTAGTCGCACAATATACTATTTTTAAATTTTCTGGAATGTATCACCGACCCCCTCCCCCTCTCCTAGACACCGAATGGGAGGAGGAGTAGTGGGGGGAGCCAGAATCCGTACATCTTATCTACCATTAAAAATTCAAAAAACCACCACGTATGATTACAGGTATCCCAAAAATCCGGAGTCTGGGATGGTGCCCATTCATCGTCAACGGGCGTGGTTGAGGGCCCATCTCGGAGCGTTTCGCACGCGGCGAGTTTGGACGCGATATCGAGGAGAAACATGAAAACGGACTCGTCGCGAGTGCCCTGTCGCAGCCTCACCTGTAGCGTCCGT
Organism: Platygaster equestris; assembly: GCA_030522785.1. NCBI lineage: Eukaryota > Metazoa > Arthropoda > Insecta > Hymenoptera > Platygastridae > Platygaster > Platygaster equestris. Next base: position 2,710 of record JAPYZK010003848.1, read on the forward strand.
AAGCAATCATTCTTTCCCTCTAAAAAGCACCCCCGATGCGCATGCGTTTTTGCCAGGTCAAACACACACATTGTATTATCTACAACTCCTTATCTCGGGCACAACTGTGAATTGAATCGTACGGAGAACTTTCGGTTCGTGAACTTTTTCGTTCCAAGGAGACACTCGAACCCACAACCCTGAAAGTACACCGAAATATGCATCACCCCCGTAATATTAATGCCCTCCTGACAGATGTGGTTCGACTAACATGGAAACTTGGCGTTGGTTAAAAAATCATTCGGGGTCTTCTTTTAATTTGAATAAATAATAGTCTGAATCGAACGTAAAAATATCCGGCTTTGTAGGTCAGGCTTTCGTAAATAAATGAGAGGGATAAATAAATGTGGAATGGGAAGGTGAGAATCGATCGGGTCTCATTGGATGTTCAAGAAAGGGGTGAAAATGGGGGGGTACTTTTGGGTGGAGGGTTGAATTTTGGAATGAAACGTGCGAAAACTATTCTAGTAGCGGGTCGGGGGAGCGATCAAGTCACCCTCGAGCGATGGCCGGCGACAGTCGATAATCTCACCGAAGGTAAAACAGAAGAGCAAAAAGCTCCATTGACCGAGTGCCGAAGAACTTGCACCCCTAACGTATCAACCGCTTGCAGCTTCTGTCATGATAAGCTTTTACAGAGGAGCTTGCAGTCGCGCGGCATTCGATAACAATTCTTCCTTTCGCGACTGGTTTTCACATAGGCTTGTTTTCATTCCTTCGAGCTTTGGCGACATTATTTCCATTGGAGCTCATTCATGGAGGGGGTGCATTAGGGGGGTTGACTTTTTTAGTTTCCATAGATAGGGACGTAGAGGATTTTCTTTTGGATTTTTTGACGCTATTTACTTATCCCCTTTTGGTTGTTTTAGAGGGGACTAGTGGAATTAGTTTGTACTCTGTGATGACTTTTTATGAATTTGGGGTTTTGGGGGTTGATGTGTTTTGAGAAAGAGTGATTATGTTGTGAAATAGAGTGTGGGTGTGAGTTTCGGGGAATTTTTTTGGATTTCGGGCAACGTTTTTTGGATTCTTTGGTGACTTTGGATTGAGGTAGATTCGTAAGAATTATGAGGGTTGAGAATTTATTGACATGGTGGGGAGTTTTTTGAATTATTTTGATTTTTTCGAGTGGTGGGAAATGAAAAAATGGGAAAATTTGGCAATGAAGAATAGGGGATTTCTGAGATTTTCCGAGAATTTAGATGGAGATTTTTGATTGATGTTTGAATATTTTGTGTATTTTTTTTTAATTTTTGACAATTCTGAATCATTTTCGGCATTTTACTGTGAGGAAATATGAGGAAATAGCTTGAGATGTAAGGAAAATTTTATATTTTTGCAGAAATGTGAGGAGTGATGGGAAAGCTTTGACAATATTCAAAATATTGTTTTAAGTTTTAAAAAATATCTTGAAAAATAAGCTAAGATGTCATACCTATATTTATTCGATTTCAAAATTCATCTGAACTTATGGCAATGTTTAATGTTTGTTGTAATATTTTTCCGAAATTATTGCAAATGAAATAAAACGGATATTCGTACTCTGATAAATATTGTTAAATGCTGAAAAATATGAATTATATTATTTTCACAGTAGTCGAAAATTACGAATTTGGCAGAATTTGAAAATTATACTTCGAGAAAATGATATTTTGACATTTTATAGTGATTTCGGCGAATTTATACAAATTATCTTGGTTTTTGATAAATCCTTGAACATTTTTATTAATTCTTTGCAATTGTCATGATAACATTTTTCTAACAATCATTAATTTCTAAAATTCACGAGAGTTGTCCAGCATTATGATAAATATTGGAAATTTGACGTAAATCAAGAACATTTCTAAAAAACATCGAGGGAATTCGTTACATTTTTGTAAATCCTTATCGAAAATCACGACAGTCATCATGTTTTTCGAAATTTCTTCATGTTTGAACAAATTTTGAAAAATTCATCAAAGTTTTCGAAAATTTCTGATAATGCCTTTAGAATCGAAAAATTTGCGAATATTTTCTGAAACTTCCGACAATTCTCGAAGTCACAAAAAAATATCTCGAATATTTTCTACTGTTTCCATAAATCTTTTGAAATTTCGACATATTTGTACACAATCTGTCGAATTTTTCGGGACACCAACTTTTTTTTGCTTGATAATTATCCAGCAATTTTCATGAACTCACGAGATAATTAGTGACATTTTCATGCAATCGACGAAATTTCGATAAACTTTCAAAGATTCCAAAAATTATCTCCAACTTACGAAAAACTTACGATAGTCTTTAAAAATCTTAGTAAATAAAAAAAACTATTGCCAAGTTCCTTAAGTTTCGAAAAGATTTTCTACTTCTCAAAATTTTTACAAATTGCCAAAGAATTTTTCCAATGAATTCTCAAAAATGCTTAAATGTTCGCCAGAATTCACTGAATATATTGAAAATAAAACAACAATATCAAAGCTTCTGGTTTGTTGATACACTTTATGAAATTTCCAAAAAATTCAGATAAATCCTATTCAAGTTTCGAAAATTTCGAAAATTTCCAACCAGACTACTACATCCAATCTAACATACGTACATACAATGATAAGTTACCCATAATTTAGTAGTTCACACTTCATCTCCTCGTTAACGAACAAGTTCAATAGACATTTTATTTCATCATTCGCCATTGTACAAAACATGCGGAATTCTCATGTTTCACATTCCTAATCCATACTGCAGTTCTGTCTTCTACTCTCAATTTTTATTAATTTTTTTTTTTTCAAGTTCTTTATCAAAATATGGTCTATAATACATATTTTATTACCAGAACACACTTCTTGCAAGCATACGAATAATCAAACTTACTTCACAGGTATACAAGCTTGTAGAGCGGATCGATAAATTACAACTGACACACAATCTTGCTTCTTTAGTCGATGTCCAGGCTTCATTAATGAAATACGAACGTTATTATTTACGAATCGTCCTTTACATTTTTTCTTCTCTCAGTTAATCGAGCCTGAACACACTTAGACTTACTTTTTCACTAGATGAAACAAAACAAGAAAAATTCTGTCGGAAATCATTTGGGAATCAAAAGGATTTTGTTCATGTTATTCTAGCGACCAAACATTCGAAAATTTTCCCCGGAGTCGCATCGGAAAGTGACTTGCAACGATGGCGAGTTTCGAAAGATCGAAAATCGCCTTCTCTCAGTCAAATCGGCCCAGATGCGTTGAGACACAAAGTACGTAGTTTCACACATTTTTTATCATTATTTTCACAATTTCGAACAAATTTCGTAAACGTCAATAGGGATTCACTTAAAAAAATTGGTGACAAACCGTTTTTGTTGATTCATTATTGAGTAACTTGTTTATTATAACAAATACATGAAAGCTCTACTTCCGGAAAAATGTTTGTCACGCAAAATTTTTATTCGCAGTTTTCTTTACAAGACAACGGCTCGGCCAAGTATTTTCAAGGTGTCATGCACACGCCAAACATGGGAGAAAAAGTCGCCCAGGTGAGTGATCGCATTTTTTTTTTTTTGTCGAATTACCGAAGTCCGCGAGTGTATTTAGAAAGTCCGAAATCGTACAGCGCATGAATCGTTATTTTAGCTGCGTACGAACGATACGAACAGAAAGTTCGTTTTATCGAAACCGCAGTGCATCAAGGAACTGTAAATGTGTTATTGGATAATGCTTCCCCGACATAATCCATGACAAGAGCCCTCGAACATTTCAAGTCGCAGTCGAGTACGTAGTCGACCTCTCCTCAGTTTTCTTTGTGTAGTGTCAAGTATTATCGAGTTTGTATCACTTTTAATAGAATATGGTCGTCGGCGTGCCGGGGTTTAAAGTTGGAACAATGTTACTCTTGACCCGAAGGAAAGTTGACGCGAATTGTTTTTCTCGGTATATGGTAGGGTTGAGTGCATTGGTCACATTGAAAAAAGTCGTGGTGACGGGAGGTTGCGTGGAAGGTCGAATGTGCGTGGGGAGGGAACGAGACGTTGACATGTCTGACTAAAACCGATTTTTCTACTTGCGCTGGGCGAAAGTTACTTTTTTGAGGCTGCGGTATAGATAGTGAGTTCATTTGGTGTTGGTTCACTGTTTTATTATTGACAAATGGGGGATATATATCAGTTGATGATAATTATAATTATTGTTATTGTTTGTTTGAATGTTCTGTTTGATCGATTTTGGGGACATCCTGAGGTTTTTTAATTTTTTTGCTGACAGATCGAATATTTCTAGTTGTACTTTGAAAAAATTTTTGTTTAATTTCTATTAAGTGATTTTATGGAATCTTTATAGAAAGTTTTTGTTATAGTAACCCGAAATTTATAAAAATATTTCTACATTAAGTTCTTATAAAATCACTTTCTAAACATCGTTTATTTCATGAAAATTTTGTAAAAGTTTTATGTTAATTGTTTTTGATCAAATATACTCAATAATTGTATGAAGTTTTGAAAAATTTTTGATTTAATTCTAATGAGTTTGATTCAATTCTGAAGTTACAGGAAACCGACCTAATATTCAAGATTTATAAAATTACAATATCGAAATTTGAAAAAGGAATGTTTGAGCTTTCAACATTGAAATTGTACAATTTTGAAATAATAAAATCAAAACTTTAGAATTTGAAAATTCTGAGACTCGGACATTGAAGGTTTCAAATTTTTCTGAGAGAGCGTCACGTGAATAAAATCGAGAGATTCACGAAAGAAAATTTTTTTTATCAATAAAATTAAGAAACTCGAGAAACAGAAATCTAAAAACACAAATTTTAAATAATTTATATGACTGATCTGAAAGGCTGGGTATCCGAAGCGCAATTTGTCGAATTTAGGAATTGCGAAATTCTTGAACATTCAAATTCGAAGACACATAAGTTTGAATTTGTAATTATTCTGCACCGAAGAAGGAAAAATTGAAAAATCCTTATTTCAAGGATTAAAACTTTGAAATCGCCGAAAATTTTATCCTAAATGTAAGTTTTCCATATTAAGAATTCAAAAATACCAAAATTCCCGAATTTGAATTAAAATAATTTGCGAGTCGTAAAATTTAGAGATCGAGAAATTAATGACATCATGAAATTGACGTTTAAATGATAAAAATTTCGTGGAATAAGAAATTAATGTGTACACACTTTCAAATAGCTAAATTGAAATTAAAATTTAAAAATTAAAATTAAATTAAAATTCCTGTAATCAAAAAACAGATTGCAAATTTGAAGAATTTCCAATATGCAAAAATTGACAATAGAATTCAAGGTTGGAGTATCTCAATTAAAAATTTTAAGGATTCAACAATTCGGAAATTATAAAATTTTAAATGTTCCAAATTTTGTTTTTGAAGTTTCCGTATTACATATTGTATTGACAAAAATTATGCTTGCAAACAAAATTTGTTATTGACAGTTTTTGTTGCATTCCGAAATTTCTACGTAATTTCAAAATTTGATATCTGAAAATTCGAAAGTCAGAATTCTATCCTCAGACGTTGGAGTCATCATTGAAATTCTTAGTCCCTATTTGAAAATTGATCAGAAGTTGATGAAAATGAGATTTTTATCTATGCAAATTGATTAATTCATCCTCCTGGGGGAAAAATTTCTAAATCCAGAACGTCTCCTTTCAAAACTTATTCCTTTCAATTTCCCTTGTAATTTTGGTTTTTATAAAACCCTAGTGATTTTAGTTTTTGTGAAAACAGGCGAAATTTTTATAAAATTAGTGAATTATTTATAAACATTCGTTTTTTTATAAGGTCGATTTTATAGAAATTTTATAAAATTTTCGATGTTTATAAAGTGTTCTTATAAAAACTTGATAAAAAAATTTTTTTATGAAACCTGTCAAAATTTCCATACAATTCGTCTGTTAAAAAAAAAAAAAAAAACAATGGAAAGCCTGCAAATTTTCTTATAAAACCTTTATTTTTATAAAAACTTCGCGTTTTTATGAAAAGTTTTATATTTTCATAAAAAAAACTTTCCTGATATAAGGAATTTCTCTTATAGTAATATTTGATTCGTTTTTATTATACAAGGGAATAGAAAATCATGTTCGTAACGTTTTTTAGCAATTATAAAACGTAAAAACATATGATTTTACAGGATTTGAAAATTCTTGAACTCAAATTGAAAATAAGCATCCAAATCGACATAAATGTGATGGACAAGAAAGTTGACTATCGGATTTCTGATGCAAAGGTCGCAAGTTCAAATCTCGCTGCCTCCAAAAAATTTTTAAATTTCTTTCAAAACGAAATTTCAGCTGGGGCCTCATAAGCTGATGGAAAATGATATATATATTAGCAAAATGATCCAAGAAACGTTGGAAAAAATTTTGAATATTTTTAAGAATGTTGAAAAAAAAAATTTTATACAAAAAATTTTTTTCATTAAACTTTTATAAAACCACTTTATAAGAAATGCAAATTTTATAAAACTTTTATAAAACCAACCTTAGAAACATTTTTATAAAAATTTTTTTAAGGTTTTCATAAAAACTAGAATCACTAGGGAACTTATGAAAATTATGAATTTGTTATGAAATTTTATTTTATTTTTTATTTTATGAAATATTTGTAAAATGTACACATAAAACAATTTTAATAAAATTTCATAAAACACTTTTTGTTGAATAAAAATACGAGATTTACAAAAAAAGTATGTATGTTTATGAATTTTTCGTAAAAATCGCTCATTTTCTGAAAATTTCGTAAAAATTGTATAAAATGTTCATTTTTGGATAAAAACTACTGAATAATTGAATAAGGTTTTCATAAAAACTAGAATCATAAACGTCATTCTCGTTAATATTTTGGTGTCCACTGAGAGCTGCCGAACGCTATCCAACATTCAAACTCATTTACCCCGATCAAAATCATTCCTCCCCTCAACCCCATCGCGCACGTGCCCCCATACATACCCACCGCGAACCAAAAGAACCCCGCGAAAAACCCACGTTCAAAGTTCCCGCAGCCACCTCGAGCGTCGTTAGATGCCCGCGCCAACTTTTGCCGGCCCATAAATAATCACCGTGTATTTACAAAACGCGCTTTCCAACGGCCAATGAATCTTCCCAAAAATACAGCCGCGAAGAGAGAAGCGATGATCCGCAACGCGAAGGGCATCTATTTTTCGACGGCACCGCGTAAGCGTCGCCGTTGGGTCGAAACCCCGACCGTGCGTCGATCAAACGCTCCGGATAACGAGCTTTTTCCCGGCGGGGATTAAAGCTTCTGCAGCGGGGGTGAGAAATTCCGCGCTCCGCCGTCTGGCGGCGTTTCTCGCCCGCGACCCAGTGTCCCCCGTCTGCTCCGAGTACGCGGATCGTCGCTCGCTCCGTCCGAAACATCCCCCTCGCGCGAGCATGCCGGGGATCCCCTTGAGCGCTCGAAGGACACGTGCTCGTGTGTACTGAAATCGGAGCTTTCGAAAACAGTCGTCCGAAAGTGCGGACAAGTGGCCCGAACTACCCCATGTGTCGGTTGGTCGAATCGCGTTGCACCCTGTTCGTGAGCGCGGGCCATTCGTCCCTCGCGGGTGTGATGTACACGCGTGCGAATGATCGCATCGATAAGCACGAACGCACGGCGATTCATGGGAAGTGATAACGAGTGGAGCACCTCAGGAATTGACTGCGAGCTCGCTCGCCTCGAACGTGACGGCACGTTTTAAGCCAATATGACGCAAGCCGGCCTATCGCATACAGGTCGGCCTAATCCAACCGCTCGCCTTCGTTCCCGGGAGGCCTTGATTATTTTTCCCATCAATTGTACGTACGAGGATGGCCGATTCGGGGACCACTGGCCAATTCTGGAATCGGAGTCGTGAATGCTCGAGTTGTTGAGAGTTTCCGTTATTTTGGTACAGGATTGTCATTATTCGATGACGGCGAGCGTTGGAATAATTGAGAATTTTGGATCACGAGAGTTGTGGAATTACCGCTTGGCGTCTGACCAAAACGGTGTTTTTCCACTGAAAGTCGGGGAAAAATCGCGTAACAAAATCAGACGTTATCGGTTATGCAAATGTTTGGGCAAGGCAGCGATGGAATTCAGGGTCGGTTGGAAGCGTTTAATGACATTGTTTGCGGTATCAAAGAGCGTATGACTAATCGATATACTTGTTAACGTGGAACAGTCGACGCTCGTTATATTCGTCGAAGCTCGAGAATGCGGGGTTTGAATGACAACTCGCGATGCGCGATCAATTCAACGCACGCGAAAAATGGCAACCCATTTTTTTTTCACCTTCGCCTACCTCATTATCCCCAGGAGTCGAGGTTTTTTTTTCCATTCCGAACGTGATGAAAAATATCCGCGACTTCCCTTGAGGAACGACGTACCTTTCATTATCGTGGAAAGGGAAAGATGAAATTGAAGGAATTCGGGGCAAGATTGCTCGCTGAATACCAGCGCCTGCTTTATGATTTCAATGATTGCGGAGAGAAAAAAATCTGGGACGCTTGATGAAAGAGAAGGGCTCGAACTTGGCGGTATTTTTTTCCTGGAGTAGATGAATAATGATCAGGGAGGATTATTTTGTGGAAACGTGAAGCTACGCATTTATCAGTGCGGTGGATTCTGTTTCATTCCGCTCTAGATTCCGTGAAACAATGACGAGAGGGAACAATAGGGACATGAAAATCGTTAATTCACGTTTAATTGCATTTTGGTTTATTTAATACGAGCACTTCTTCAGATTTCTCTTATTTTTGAACTCAGGCATCGTTCGTTCGGTTTTCTTCGTGACCTTTGTTTTATGCACTGGTAATGACGTCAAGAGTTGATTTCTGGGGCATGGATACACGAAATTTCTAGAGGGTGTCTCGAGGGAGAACCAATCCATCCATTATTATGGAAATTTCATGTCACTCTGTGAGATACATTGAATCATTGTGCACGTAGGTTTCTTGAGGTGATCATGAGCGAGGAATTTCACAGATAACATTCCTGCATCTCATTTCGAAGAGTGCCCGAACCCTCCCCTACTACCACCCCTTCTCAGTTGTAAATTAGATAACATCAGAAACTCGGCCTAGCAGGACACGAGCAGTTTCTCTCACTCTGGGGAGAGGCAATATTTTCAGGGCTCGAAAGCAAGGCGTATATCAAGCTTAGAAACAAACGTGTTCATCGTTTCTCGAGTCGGCGAAATTAATGCTGAACACGTGTAGTTGTCGGTGCTTGTAAAATAAGGACGCGGGCCTTTTGCCAGGCGCGCCCTGACCTACAAGTCGCCGCATTGGTTGTCCTGTCGTTTCGGGGCAATAGCACCAATTGATACTACCCTTTCGCCAGGTGTGCTTTCACTCGTGACGCGACAGTGCAGTGGATGGTACGGCTCTTTTCACATTTTCTTCGTCACGTTGTTGTTTCGTGACTCGACAAGTTTTTGAAAACATCGTCGGAAAACCGTTGTATCATCGAATTATTTTTATCGCTTCGTGATTAGGGAAAATTATCGCAGCGATCGAAAATGGGAAACTGAGAAAATATTTCGCTGCGGGAAACTTGAAAATATACCACGACGTTTGCGACCTTCTTTATTATAAGCGCCGTAAGTGGATAATGACTTATGAATGTCTACTAACACAATCTCTCTTCGGCGTAAATATAGGGATCTTCGGACACGTTCTAATTGCCTTGTTTTTTACTTTTTATTTTCTTGGGGTGATCGATATTTCTTTTTAACACTAGGGAGAGTATTCTTTAATTTAGTGTTTTCGTTTCTTCGATTGCAAGCTCTGTCTGTCAAAGGGTATTATTATAAATGACAAATGACCTCGTCACGAAATCTGTGTCACGCATGATGGGCATCGCGAAGGAAACGACTAATTGGGAGAAATTCGTTGAAGCTTGAATGGTTCTGATTTCGTGTTCGTGAATATTCCGTGTTACGTAATTGGCACGCATATATGACGTTTGTTGGTTTTTCACACACGAGAGAAGTCTGAATTGATGGAGGTTTTGATAGGAAAATGAACTCGTGTGGATGATGATTGGCTGAGCGAACTTGATCGGTTTCCAAGTTTATTCAGTTGGTATACTAAATAAATAATGTTCGTGGTTTTTGGGTGGAAAAGCTTTATTGCAGGAGGATATTTTGTGTGATATGAGCTGATTTCGGGTGGTAGTATTCGATACGAAGGCCTGGCAATTTGCACAGAATGAACCGTTTGGTGTCGATTTGAACGTTATTTTTACGTAGTTTTCCTGAAAATGTTGACATAGGTACTTTCTCATGAAAGTTGATGATTTCGATGATTTGACCACATTTCGATCTAAAATCAATAAAAATGCAGTCACCTTAACCGTATTTCTGTGAAAAAACCAATCTCATTATCGTAAACTAAGAAGATTGAAAAACGTTCCCTGCAGTACTGGGTTAGAAGACATTTGAGAGACGGAAAAAAATGAGAACTTTAGAGAGTAGCACATAAAAGAAAACATTCCAATTATGTTTGTTCCTTTCTCGTGAAACTCAAGAAAGTCAAGACAAAATTGATGCTGATTGAAAATGTTCAATGAAGTTTTCGTGAATACTATAATATTATATTCCAAGTGTACTTGATGATATACTGGAAAAACAAATTTGTATATTAGGGAGCTTCCATAAA
>JAPYZK010003850.1:0-14886 GCA_030522785.1 Platygaster equestris
GCGTCTTTTGTGCGAATGCTGAAGAATCGAGGGAGGATTTCAGAGTTTTTGTGAAAATAGAAGTCAGGATGGGACAATCGTGCTGATTGTGGAAGTTTTTATGGTTCTCGGAAAATTTGCATATGCTTGATTTATGATGGGTTTGATATCATGTATTATATAAATTCAGTATTTCTATATGAAGGGGTCTTTAATTTTAATTTTATTAAGCTTCAATTTCATTTATTTTTATTTTTATTATTTTATTCTTAGCAAATTTAGCGTTGTTAGGATTTTTTGGCTGGAGTTGAGGTCATGGATGAAAGGGTGGTCCAGGTAAAAAACTTTGGAAGCTTAAACATTTCGGTATCGAAAGAACTGTGGAACAAAATTTTATTGGCTCTAAGTCATGAATTATTTACGTAGGGGGAGGAGGGACTTGGCAATCGAAAGAAAATTTATGATAAAGTTTGAAATTTTTGAGTACTAAGTTCCAGAAATGACAAATTTCGAGGTTCCCATATTTTAATGTTGACTTTTTCTAGTCTACATATTTTTGCGTTTTCAAAGGGAAAATTTTTTTGGTCATTCTAATTTTCAAATTTTTCGACAATCTACATGGGATTTATTTTTACTTTTTGATTTTTGTATAGTTATAGTCTTTCGGTTTTTTAATTTTCAATTTTTTATACCTTAGATCTTATGAACTCTGAGAATTCGGATTTCCAAATCGATAAATTTTTGATAATTACGTTTCTCTTTACCAAGATTTCGATTATTCGAAAATGCTCATTGTGAAATATAAATTCAACAATTTTCTAAATTTGATTCCCAGTTTGAAAAATTTTCAATTTTCAGATTGCGAGCATTTCAAATACATAGGATTTGGATTTGGAAGATTTATAATCAGAATTTTCAACTTTCATAGCCAAATTTTCTTTCTGTGAAATTCAAATATATTTAAATTTATGAATTTGTATTATAGAATTGACAGATTTCCATATTATAAAATTGCAAAATTTTGCATTTTGAATTTTAAGGTCCCGAAATTCCAATATTTCTAAAATCTCTCACTTCAGAATTCAAATGATCAATTTTCCAAAGATCCTAAATATCTAATCTTCGAAATTTTCAATTCCGAAGTTCAGTTTTCAACATTTCACTAAAATCACCGAAGCATCTTAAAAACAGTGAACAAAAGCTCTAAACCCATGAATTTCTCAAGATTCAAGAACACAGAATACTTCCATTTCACGAAGAAAAATTCCCCGACCGCAAAAAACCCAGAACAACAGTCGAATCACATATTCAGAGAACCTGGAAAAACGGGGAAATTTCTCGTGCATGTACCTGAGAAACCACCCTACTAGAAGCAACATTTCAAAACCCAAGTAAGATGGAAAAACTGCCGGAACGAGTATTTTTTTTGTTATTGTTGTTATTGCAAATTTCAGATGAAAATGGGGGCTGATAAGTAAACCGTCCCAGGAAGCTGTAAGACGTGTTCGCTATTGTTGCAAGCCCTCGTTGAAAAGGAGGAGGAAAATCAAATAGTGGTGAGCTGCGCATTTGCGCTCGCTGTTGTCCGTTACTATCTACTCCGTTGCAGTGTTTTCATTAATGTAAGAGGGTCGGAGCTAACTCGGATCCTTAGGAAATACCACATCGCCGGAACAGCGTTTCGCTTTCTCGGGGACGCCATTTTTTTTCTTCATATTTTTTTCGTGCTGCTCTTTTCCGCGTCCGATACAATGGGAAAATGCTTCGACGCGAAATTATTCTCGCCCTGTGGCGAGTTATTGGTACGCAACGTTTTTCCATTCTACTGGGGGAGGGTGAAATATGATCAGTTTTTTACGAGGGAAGAGAGGGAAAAGGGAGGTTTTTGAAGTTGACTTGATTTTTGGGGGGGTTTTGTATTGAAGAGAGGTGAGGAGATTTTAAAGACTTTTTTGGATTTGAGGCAAAAAATGTCATTTTTAATACAACGTTAAATAAAAAAAAATCATAAGTTGACTACTGTAAAATTACGGAAAAGAATGACACAAATTTTCCCGGAAATATCATTCTGAGTCCGCCATCATGAGTGAGTGAAGAATCAACATCGATTGTGAATTTCGTTCGTTTCGCCGGAAATTCAAAGGATTTCGCGACGTTCATTCGGCGGAAACGGTGAATTAAAATGCCCCGCGAGGCGTCTCATAACGCGCTGCGAACTTTCGCGCTGATGCGATTTTCCTGCGGGAGCGTACGTGGAGTAACCGCGTTTTCGTGCAGACGTTCCGCGTCCCTTGAGCTCGGCCACTCGTCCGGCCCGTATGATTTACATGCTCCGCGGAGTGGTCATCTTTCTCTGAACTTAATGTCATGGCGGCGGGATTCTGTCGTTGATTATGCGTGTGGGAAACCGTGGAGAAGACGGACTCTTTTTCGGTTCGCGGGTTTCGTGATGCAAGCTCTCGGGCAAATATTATTGGCTTGTTGCGTGGAAAAAGCGTATTTGAATCTAAAAATTGTTGAAAGTTTATGCGTTCTGATATGAATTTTTTTTGACTTATAAATTTTAAGTTTTGAAATTTGTGAGTTTTGCCATTTTGGAAGTAAAATGCGCAAGTTTTGACCATAGAATTACCGGATCTTGTAATGAATTTTTATACTCGAAAATGTATTTTGAATGCATTTTGTATTTACTTCATTTTGTATTCACAAAATTGAATATTATAAATCTGCAAAAGTTGGATATAATTTTTTGAGTTCGAATTTCCGGATTTTCGGGCTCCTTTAGAATTTTGAAATTTTCGCGTTTTTAATTATGCAATTTTTGAGTTTTTAATTATGTTATCAATTATTTATATTACTGCTGTGTCGTATCAGTGATTTTTTCATCATTCAGACACATCGTATTGTCATCTAATGATTTATTTCATAAATTGAAAAAAACATTAGTTTCAAGCGTCACAAGTTTTGCAGTAAAAGTCAAAAATCCATAGTTTTTTATATTTATTGCGAACGTTCTTCAGAGTGAAGAAGATCAGGATTGTAATTCATAGTGTAGTGTTTGAACTTGCACTTTTTCTGGATCCCTCATAAAACACGGAATCTTTCCCAAGAGATATACTAACTTTGGGTTCCCTACTCGTAAAAACCGTGGATTTAAGTTGTCGTTCCATTCCATGAAGCATTATTGTATTTTAGGTTTAACATCGAGTTTCATACTCCGAAGTTATGGAATCTGTTGAAACTTACTCTATATCTTACGGACTTTAATAAAAAAATTCTTATCTGGCACAACTATGAACATTTTGATGAATATCAGCTTGGGAAGCTCGATTTTTCGTACAAAATTGATTTATTTTTAATATCAAAAGTCACCTAAAATGATAGATGATTATAAAATAAAAATGATTTTCGATGTTTCCAAAAAAATTATTGCAATTTCTGCAAAGTGGCAAATATCTTGACAAATTTAGGTAATTTCTGTAAGATTGTAATAAGTTTTGGCAAACTTCGAAAAATTTTCCTAAAAAGAAAAATTTCCGAATTGTTCACATCCTGGAAATTATGGTAACTTTTTAAGCATATATCATGAAATTAATTTAAATTCAGTATGAAGTCGAATAATTTGTGAAGAAATTCAACAAAATTTATTAAACTTTGAAAAACAACGAAAAAGTGAATGGAATTTAAAGAAATTTCTGTCAGTGTAAAGGCAAAGTGATGTAACCCGCGGACGAATTTCCATTATAAAGACTTCCCTTTCCTTTCCTGGGCTTATTTGAGACGCATTTTCACGGAATTTTTTCCATTAAGAAAGGATCCATTCTTCTGGGTCGCGAACCTATGTGAATGATAACAGATTTCGCTAATGCTACGACAGTCGCGCGCTAAGTAAAAATCGACTCTCGGCGTCAACCCAGCGTGAAACGCGTTCTCTCATTTTCATTAATCCGAGACTCCGAACAATTGGCAAATTTTGTCAAGAAGAGAAAGGCGAAGAAAATGGAACGATAAAATGCGACGAGAGGCGACTTTTTTATCGCGAAGAATATGATCGCTAGGGCTGTCTTTGCTAAAAGAAGGACTCGATATCTTAAGACCTTACTGTTTACCTAGAATTGTATCTCTGGAATTGAAAAATTTGAGGGGTAGATGTTGATTTTTTACGATTGAGTTTCGAAAATGATAAATTTCGGAGTTTCGATATTGAAATTTGTGTGTTCTTAGAGTTACGAAGTTTTAGAGTTATCGAATTTGAATTTCTTGCGGTGACTGGAATTCTTTCATTTTTCGATATTTCGTTTTTCAGTTTTTTAATGAAAATTTGAGTAGATTTCTGAATTTCGAATCATGAGGACTTTTATTTTTCGAACGTTTAATGTTTCGATGTTGAGAGAAATCAACTGATATTTTCCATCCTTTAAAATGTTTGATTTATGAATATTTTAATTCGAATATGTATTTACATATTTTTAATTCAAGTACTTTGGAGCTTAGATTTTCAATTTTTAGCTGTAAAATCCTATTGTTTTGGAAATTTCAGATGCTTGAAATTTATTGCATTGCTTTGGATTATGTTATAATTTAATTTTGGTAATTTTTGGATTCGATAAATTTCGACATTCTCGAACGTTGAAATCTATATTCCATTCTTTCAAATTTTCAAATTGAGAAGTTATAGAAATGTATTCAACAGATTTGAAAAATCCGTTGAATTCGTTTCAACTTATAGGATTTTCAAAAGATACAAATCGGAATTGCAAAGCTCAAAAATCGTCAGGTACAACCCTAGATTATAAAAAGTGGAAAAACATGGCAAAAATGCGACGTCATTATAGAGAATCTAAAACTGCGTCAAAAGAATGAGCCAAGAGCAGACAAATATTACAGATAATATTATGGAAAAAGCACGGTCTGCTGCACATTACAAAAGCTAAGATAATAAATTCGGCGTTAGCTTATAAAACTCGTTAAAAATCTCCTGCTTTTGCAACTTGTGGCACACCCTATTTTTCCACCACGTCACTTCCCACAAACACAAAAGAAAGACACTAAAAAACCCGAGCACGACCCAGACTAAGAAAGAAATAAAGCTTTCGGGGGTGCGAGGTCTCGAAAGCGGACGTAAAACGTGGCCCACCGAAATGATCGAGCGTACGAGGATGAGAAATTTCATTTAGAGAAAAGAGATGACGATCGATGTTACCACCTTTCCGTAAAACGACAACGCATTTCATCCAATTTCCTCTTGTCTCGGAAACTCCCGAAGAAAATACTCGAGGCAAAGTGCTCGCATTTCGCACGTCCGACACGCACGTGGGCAAATTGTGTTTGGGAATAGACCGACGTCACCGTGGGGGCGACAAATTAAATTTCGCCTTACTCGCTGCGTATCGGCCGGAAACGAGCGGCGGGCCCATAATTAAAACAGCCCCGAAACACGACGGGAAATTGAAAGTACGTGGAATTCGTCAGTCGATATTTACTCTCGCGATTCTTTGTGGTCGATAAAAGTGTCGCGCTATCCACGATTGATCGGGCACGAAATATTCGAGGTGAAAAAAAAGGGGTGGGCGTTTTTTCCCTCGGGCAAAATTACGAGACCGAGAATGTTTGAGGTACGAGATGAATATCAAAATAATGGGACAAAGCGGAAAAGCTTCTTACGCCGAGAGCGTAAGTGGCAACGATAATGCGATCAACAAGTAATATCCTCCGAAACTCATTACTCCTTTTATGCGATCCATCATAACGGGCGTTTGTTTAAAGATGTCTCGTCGCCGCGACGCTCTCGGCTTTGTTGCTCGACGCGCTCGCTTAAATAAAGGATCTCTCGAAACTTGCTCGTTTCAATGTGCACCGCGGGTTCTGTAATTTAATCCGACTTTTCGCGCGGTTCTTCGATGTTGATTCGAGGGTTGTTGTCGCGGGGGTCGTTTTCCTTTGGATTGTGCGGGGGAACTCTTCGGTTCTGTAATCTGGAGTATTTATCCTGAGATGGAATTGTTTTTGGGGTTGCGGAGGTACCAATTCACCTTTTTGACCGTGTGCCAAGATTTAACAGAAAAATTCGTGAACTTTTCAGGGACGTGAGCATGTATGAACTTGAATTATAGTAGGTAAAAAAATTAAGCAAATTTATAAATTCGAAATAGATCGGAAATTAAAGAAATCGAGTACTAGAATTCCGATGATTCGAATTTGTGGATCCTCAATCTTTCTCGGTATGAATTTTTTCTTCGTTTACTGAAACGCGAAAACATCAACGAAATCTCGAAATCCACACGGGATTACAGAGAAAGGTATTTCCATGTTTCGCCGGCGGCGAGTTTTTCAACGGACCGCGGATAAGCAAAAAAAGATCAACAAACTCCGCCGCGTATTACAAGTGTTTCAACTTTGACGAGTGCCCACGCCTGGCAATTTGCCCCCGCATCACCGGCTTCGTATTTTTCTTATCATCCCCGCAAAGTTCGAGTTAACCGAGAAATCGCGGCGGATTTTATCCCGGCTTTTGTTGCCCGAACACGTTCCCATTGTTTCGAACTTAATTACACAAAAACGCCTGCTTTGCTTGAAAACCCTGAATTTATAGTTCACGAAATCTTCTCGAAAGCCTGAGGTTTACAAAAGGGTGCTGTTGGACTGTAACTTTTAAGTGTCAATTAAAACTTGAATTAGTTTATCTGTCATCAATTAAATTCTTTACACTGAAGGTCAAAAGGTCGACAAAATAAACAATAACGATTTATCAAGACCCAGGGGAAAACATAATTACTACTGAATTACACTTCGAGAAAAACTAATTTCGAGAGTATTTGATTCAAGGTCATTTGAAGGTCCTTCCAGTAAACATAAGCTTCCATTGCACCCAAGTTGATACAGTGAATGTTACTGTTAAAATTTGATAGCATTCACTGGTTGAATAGAAATAATGAATGCAGTGAAATTTCACTGATTCACATCCATCAGTTGATAGTCACTGAAAATCTGTGAAATTTCACCGTCCCAGATTCAGAGTGGTATGCAACGTGAGGTGGTTTCATTGGCGCCGGGACAAACTCGTCCTGGATTCTGTAACGAGAGCGTTCATTAATTCTCAATGCACGGCATTTATTACAAGCAGCTTGGGTACGCAGGCGACATCGGATTGCGCCGCTGTAATTACATTGACACGCGCTTTTCCGCGTCAAAATTGGAACTTTTGCTATGAGTCATCCCGCATTCATTTCGCTTCTCTCGCACGGGACCGACGCGTTCAACAAAAGTTTCCCGCGCGAAATGGATTTTGCCCACGTGGATATCCGGGCGGAATTAACTTTCTGATCGCTTCTGTTCTTCGCAAATAGAAGCTCGATCGGGCGACTCTCAGTGATACTCACGGGGAACTGAACCAATTTTGTTTCCCTTTTGCAGGATTTTCATTGGATTTTGAGCCCATTTTTTTACTCGTTGTTACGTCCACTTCTTTTGTGGAGGTAAAGTATAGAAAAATGAAATTATACGAGCGGGGTATTGCTGTGAAGGGCGAGTGGATGAAAAGGGGAGAGGGTGGGAGGGACAGAGGCAGCGTTAAAATAAAGGAACTGGGTGAAGCCGAGTAACCTAAATGCTGGAAGCCGGAGAAATCGTATTTAAAAAAATGCAATTTAACTTCGAATCTGGAATGTTTTTCCTTGTTGCTTTTATTTATACAACTAGCGAGCGAGAGATTGATGAATGATATTCCTGTGCATTTGATCAAATGCAGCTTGATTTTAAATGAAAAATTATGGTTTGGAATTGTTCTTTCTCGAACAGAGTACAGCGTTTTATTTGACGTTTCGGAGGAGAAAAATTGCTGTTCTGAATTTAGATGAAGGTATGGAGTGGCAATGTTTGCATTTTTTGTGGTTTGTTGAATATTTGTCGTGATGAATGTGGGTTATTGAAATTTCATTGGATTACTGCTTGTTTGTAAGAAGGATATTGTTTGCATGGAATACATAGTTGTAGTTTTAGCTGATTTATAAAATTGTGGGGCAATCCTATCATATGCCACTGCAATTTCAATTTGGAGAGTCAACATTTTGATTTTTCAGTTCCGAAATTGAAAGTGAGCAATGAAAGAGTTTTTATTTGAAATGTGAATTTCGATTTTATGATTTTGTAATATCGAATTCGCGAGTTTTATTTTAGAAAATTCCAAAAAAGGAAAATATGAAGATGTAGAAATTAGTCATACTCACAACTTGGAGTTTTGATCAATATTTCTACGATAAAGAAAGTCTGAATAACGACCCTAGTGATTTTTGTTTTTAAAAATTTGTTCTGAAAATCATGAATTGTTTATAAAATTTCATTTTTTTGTAAAATGGACTTTTAAATACTTAAATAAAGTTTCGAGATATATTATGAATTATATTCTTCATTCATAAATAATGATATAATGATTTTTCGATATTAATACAACAATGTTTTAACATTCATAAAAAATATAATGATAAATTTGCGAAAAATATTGAAAAACCAAGGACATATTTCGTGAAAAAAATTTTCAATTTTTACGTAAGTTTCCATTTTCCGACCACAAATTAACAGAAAAAATAACCTATAGAATCCTTAAAATTAGACGAAAAAAACAATCACAGACTTAAAATTTGAAAATCCTACAAAATTTTACAATTCAGTACATGCAAATCCCCCCAAATGCAAAAAAACCTGAATGATTTTTCGACAGAAATGCGATCACCCTAAAACAATTCTATTCTCACGTTCTTGAATTCCAATTAACACTAATGCACATGAAAAATATCGCGTCCGGCGATTAACAAGCGCCGACATCCGTAGTATTTTACGTTACAAATTCCATAAATACCGAGCATGCTTGACACCACGGATTTACGAATATTTAATAAATGTCTAAAGGCAATTAGAGCAGAAGTTGTGATTTATTTATCATCACGCTGCGTGCGTGCTCTATATGCACAGTGCGCGTCACACGATGCAAGTGCTGTCGTGCGGTTCGATGATGAATGAATTATAACTTTCCAACTAATTGCCTTCACCGACTAATTTGCAAGTTGCAAATTTGGCGACGATTTTCCATTCAATCCGTGCGCACGATGTAACTGCTCTTATCTCCATCGGCAATTTCGTGGAAATGGTACGTTCGACGGTAAACAAAAGAATAATACGGACAATGGGGGAAAAAAACTTTCGGTTCCAACATTTAATAAGCAGTTTCGAGACGTAGCTGTTATCTGGGACGGAAAATGGCGGAGTGTCGACTCATGGACCATACGAGAAAATTGAAACAGAAAAGCAGATGGTGACTGAATAGAATAAACGGTGAACATAAAATTTACGGCGAAGGATATTTCGCTCTTGCCAATTTCTGTTGACACGATTGGTCACGGAATACGGCCATCTATTCTACAGTAAAGTTTTTCCAGATGCTCGTAAATCACGAGTATTATGACCGGAGAGTCAATGGAAACTTTTCCTTCGGAAATATTAGTTTGGCGGCACTCAGGGTTTGTGTGGGTTCTGGGGATGTCAGTTTTATACTCTTCAAGTGATTGTTTTTGATTCAATGGAGGTAATTGATGATTATTTGTTTCGTACAAATTAATGTATCATTGACTGAAATGGTCGGAAGATTGAGAAAAGATTTGATTATAATTATAAATGCATAGAAATAGGTACATAGAATTTAGACGAATCCAGCAAAATTGTGAATTTTTCAAGTAACCACGATCATTTCCACTCAAAGGATGAACATAAAATTCACTTCTCATTTTGAAACTTTTGTGCTTGGTCTCTTTTTAGCGGAAAATCTCTTTCCTTTGCGAACTTGTGTACTCGGAAAACTTTTGGGTAAAAGACTTCAAAGCTTCGGTTTTACAAGAAACATAGATGCAGATAAAATTTAAAAAAGTGACTCGAGCTTTGGTCACTGATTAGGGCTTTTTCATAACGAAACTCAGAAAAGTTTTTTTGTAATTGAAAGCAATGTTTGCGCGAAAAGTTGTTTTTTCAACAAGTTAATCAATATTCTGAATAAGTATTTTATAAAGTTCATATTTTTACTATAATCACGATGAAGTCGATTTGACAAAATAAAAATTTCAAAAAACTCGTTAATAGTTCATTTGCGTACGCTTTTGTAACAAAATAAAAAAAACATTGAAATTATATTTAAAAATTCGACAAATGAAAAAATAACAGTCAAGTTTCCTAGCGAGTCCGCGTTGTTTTCGTAATCAGTAGAACAACCCCAGATATAGTCAGCCACCCGAAGACAGAAGTGTTTTGAATTTCTGATCAACTTCCACGTCGTAAATACCGAAATTTCCGGCAATGTGCTTGACGTTCCAGAATTTAATAACTTTTATAATGTAATTACTAGGGAAATCAATAGAAATTGTTCGAGCGATTTGCCAATTTTTCAGTACATCTGAATACCTTTTTTTGTTACGCTTTTTTTATGTTTCATGTTTTATGTTTTTATTTTATGTTATACGAAATATTACATTCTATAATTTTTCGTAAGCGATGAATTATGTAATGTTTGTGAATTCCTAATATTCAAAAATGATAAACAATTTCATTTTTCCACGATTTCCGCATTTTCAAACTTTTTTCAAAGTTTTCGAAATTCTTAATCTTCAGCATTGAAAAAAAAGATCAAAATAGAAAAATTCACGTCAAAATTAATTCATCACATTTTTTCAATACTTCCTCACAAGTGAACAAATCCTTCACAATTTCCATGAAATACGAAAAACTTAGATATAGAATAAGAAAATCGGATATCAACTCATCAAAAATACATTCCATTGCTAATTTTCTGCGAAAAACATCCAAAATCAAAGATGTAGTACTTAAAAATTTCGATTTTTCTCAACATATTATTCAATTTTGTTCTCCCCTGGCAGTTACCCCCTTGAATCCACGTACGTTTATCAAAATCTTTCCCTTCCCGTGCGAAAATCATCCTTTTTTCCATTCCACGGTTGCCCACATTGATAAATGCCAACGCCAGCAATGAAGAACGCCCTCGAATAGAGCTGTTCGCAAGCAATTGCACGGGCTGAAATTATGTTCGAGCGGGTCTGCACCTGCGTACCCCCGCCGTAAGGGTTAAAAGCGACGATTGGATCTTCCGAGCGTTCGGTGTAGATCACGGGGAGCATTTTTTTTTTTTTTTTTTTTTTTTTTTTTTTTTTTTTTTTTTTTTTCTTTTTTGTCCATCTATTTATAATTATTTTTTTCTTTTCCGCCCTGGCCCGGGTGTGTCCTTGTGTGCGTGCGCGCGGGACACGGATACGGTACGCGTGAAGCGCGGCTCTGGATAATTGATACTCGACGAGACGACGGGAGAATCGCGCGAAAGCTCTCGTATCCAACGAGGCACCCGAGGATATGTTTGAATTGCAAAGTGAGTGAAAATCGAGCGTGTGCTCTCGCACAATGGGCACCCGCAGTCTACGAGTCCCGCAGGGTCAGCCGCGAAAGTACAAATCACGCTTCGATCACTGTTTTCCATAGATTTTATCGACCGTGATGATCTGAAGTCATCGATTGACTTCATTGTCAATCAAGGTTTCTGACCGTGAGGTTTCGAGGAAATGGGGCGTTCACCGTGTTTGTTTGGCAGCGGTGATGGAACCAGTGGGGAGGGGGTCGGTCATCCATTGATTTTTTCGTACAGTTCACGAATTTTTTTGCGATTTTTCGAAATTTTTGGAAATTGCTGAACGATTTTCCACAATTCTTGTTTGGTAATATCTTTTGTTACTTTTTAATATTTTTCCGTGAAATATTCAGCATTTTTCACGTTTCGAAAAATGTTCGAATTCCTGATTATAAATATTTTCGAAAAATGTACTGCATTCTATGAAAATTGGAAAAAAACCAAATAATTCTCGATACCAAAAATTTCCAAAAATTGTCAATATTTTGTTCTGTTTTTCACCACGATTTCCTCCAATAAAAGATTTCCCCAGAAAAATTGGTAATAATGCCATTCAGAATTGATGAAATTCGGAAGTGAATCGGAAGTCCAATAAGGAAACTCGTTTGATCCTGTCGCGAATGCATTCTCCGTGTGAAAATTTTTCTCAGTGACACACGAACGAAAAAAAAAGGAAGTGAGAGACCCGAGGAAACTGACTGAGTGAATGGAGCGACACCGGACCATTCCAAGTTTCAATAGATTTGACCCAAAGCTTTAGGTTTGCCGCAAACGTCAAGAACGAGGACGCAAGGCGACAGCGAAACACGATAGCTCAGACGAATGCACTCGGAATGGGGTGCGACCACACGCAAACCTGAATGCGGTGATCTAATCACGACATCTCGTGCCGCGCGCGTTCGCGCGCTATGTGCAACAACAAATGGAGAGCCGAGGAGCACTCGAGTTTCCCTAATGCGAATTTGAGCTAGAGGAAAAATCCGGCATCGATTGATAAAGTATTCCAACGTTCCCGAGGAGTGGATGATTAGCAAATTTCAGAGATTGTCGGGGTGAGATTTGATACGAGAGAACCAACATTCGTGATCAAAGTCGTACTTTTATTTTTATGAACACTGCATTTTTTAACGAGATAATATAGAGCTGGGGGAGGGGGGTTCACGAACGTTTTCGTAGAGTTTTGGAGGATTAGACATAATATTTTATCATAGTGTATTTTTGTTCATAATATTATTAACAAAATATTAAATTAATGTAAGGGAAAACTAAAAAAAAGTGCCCTTATTTCTGAGGAAAAAAGGTTTCTGTATAAATTTTTTTATGAATGAAAAAAAAAAACAGTGAAAAATTCAACGTCTGTAACAAAAATATCTCAGAATGAAATGAAAACTCTGAAATCATTCATGAATGATTCAAAAACCATAAAGAAAAATCGTCGAAAAATTCGCAGCAGAGATAAATCAGAAACTCACAATTCCTGAAAAATTAATAACGAATGTCAAACTGAATAAAACAAGAGAAAAGATGGATTAAAATTGCACTCTGAAAAAAATTCTCGACATAATCTCCTTTTGGAGAACGGAGTGAAGCTCAGAACAATGAAAAATACTTGAATAAGATTTTTTACATAATAGCGTTGTCTCAAAATCGATAGCGTAAAAAAATAATACGCGCACGGAACGAAGAGTTAACGAAATCACGATATCAGCGAGCTTATTCCGTAGTTGAAGATTATCACCGCCCCGAGTAATTTTCTGTTCGAGCTGGTTATTAGCTGAAATGTAATTTTCGCGCTCCGCGCTTTCGAATCCGTTAAAGGCAATGTTGTTTCTCGAGCAAGTTTTTTGATTCACGAAATCGCGAAATAGCGTTTGACGTGAACTCAAGATTAGCCCTGATTATTCACATCCTGTCCTCATTAAAACGGCTTTTGTCAAACTCTTGAAAGAAAAATTAAAAAGTTCTGAGCGCGGGGGTGTGAAACGTTAGAAGTTGAAAAGTCCAAAATCTGTTAATAACTTTCCAGTGAATGAATTTTGTCTGGGGGCATTCTCACGAGTTTCAGAGCTTTCTCGAGAGTTTCTTCGAGCAACCCTTAATTTGCCTCCAAAGCGGGGTACCTGATTTAAAATCACAATTGACGAACAATTTTTACGGGGTCAAAGTATGCGAAAATAATGCAATGATTCGCGACGAGTTTCGAAATGTTCTTGGGAAATTTATAGTACAAAAAGTCACTGGTAGGAACAATTTGCATTGGTAAAGGAGAGGAAATTTTACGACTTTATATATATTCTGAAGTAAAGTATTGACTTTCAATCATGAAAATAATTCGAGAATAACCATTTTGTCCATTTTCGGATTATTCATCGGATTAATGAAAATTCAATATTTTGAACGTGTGGTTTTTTTTTCGCGAATAAATCATGCACATTTTCAGTTTTAAAAATGGACGGAATTTTGGGAAATCGTCAGAAGTATTTAAATGTATCGGAAAATTGCTGAGGAAATTCCTTTTGATTTTCCGGGTAATTACGTCAGTGGAGTTGTTTCGGCAATGAAACGTCGATAACGTTGCCGGGAATTTCGGTATTTACGACGTATAAGTTCATTGGAGAATTCGGAACACTTTCTGCCTTTGGGTGTCTGACTACATCTGGATTCGCTCTACTGATTACGAAAATAGAGCGGACTCGAGAGAAAACTCGACTGCAGTTTTTTTATTTACTCACTTTTTTCGATAAAATCTCGGGGTTTCTTTCATGTGAGCATAAAAAAATAGGACATTCTGAAAGGTTTAATCAGTGGGAGACACTATGAATTTTCTTTGAATTTGATAAAAAATTTTTACGTCAGCAGGACAACTTTGATAATACCTTTTTTTAATGAAAAATTAATTGGAATCAAATTGAATAATACAAGTTCCCTTTTTTATCGTGAAACAAGCATCACGACAATGATCGTTCATATTATTTTATTATTTAGAGCTCATAAATACGCAATATGGAATTTTGTAGAAATTTTGAATCTACCAAAATTCTGGGTAATCTCTAAGAATTCTTAGTGGTTTCCATGTTTATTGGGAATTTGTAGTATTTGAAAAATTGACCAGAACTCTGAATAAAGTGTACACTACTTCCTCAAATCCAATTTTTATATTCACAAATATTTATAATTTTCTGAAAATACTCCACTGTACCAAAATTGCTAAATTTTCATCGTTGTCGCAAATTTCGCAATCACCTATAATTTCAAATTCTTCCCACCCTTCAATCAATGGAAAATTCTACTAGAATTCATATACTGCGACTAATTCGAAACCATATTCTAAAATTTTTCGTCATTCCACAAACTTTCAAAATCCCCCCCAAATTCTCTATCCTTCTCCATCCCAACAAATTAAAAAAAAAAACTCGAAAAATGTTCTCAATCACATCATAAATTTCATAATG
>JAPYZK010003852.1:0-11458 GCA_030522785.1 Platygaster equestris
TGTACTATTTAATATGAATGTTTTTATCAAATGATGAGAAAATTCGGAAAATTTCGAAGCGAAGATTTTTTGGTTAGAGAAATTTTGCGCAGAAAGTTCAGAAACACAAATTTTGAAATTCTTAGATTCAAAAATGCATTATTTTGGACATATGAAAGTCTATAATAATTATGGATTCGATGAATTTTAGAATTTGACTCAGAAATTTGGATTTGCTATTTCTAAAATCGCTTGGGAACTCGAATACAATAATTTAAATAATTTTTTGATCATCAATAACACAGTAAATGAACTTTAAAAGAAATGAACTAGAAAATACTGATTTTGGAGATTTTTTAATTACGAAACTCCAAAAATTTTATTTATATATTATTTACGTCTAAATGATTTTTCTGAATTTTTCGGAATTTAACTTTTTTGGGATACGCACAATTTTTTAATTTTATGAAATTCTGAACTGAAAAAAATCTCGAATTTCGTGAAAAGTTCCGATTTTGATAGATTCGAAAATTTCTAAATTTTGCAAACATCGCAATTTTAGACTCGAATTAAAAAAAAAATTCTACATGTTCCAAATCCGAATGTTCTCCAAATATACAAATTTTTGGATATTAGGAATACAACTCAAAAAATTGGCCCCGATTCGAAAATTCCCAGATTTCCGAAAAATTTATAACACTCCACATATAAATTTAAAAAAAATGGTCCTTAAGTGGTCATTAAATCTCGATTTTTTCTCGAAAGTCGATTTTTCGAATTTCCAAAAACGACGAAAAAGTCGTCTCAAAATTCAAAATTCCATGGTTCTTCTTTTTTTACGAAAATAATACCCACCTGTCATTTCACCAAAGAAATCGACTTCAATCGAGAAAACAATCAAAGATCATCAAAAAACACTTTTATTACGTAAAAAACTACCAATCTTAAATATTGATCACAAACAGTAATTATCATAAAAACGATCGACACTCCTCAAAAATCATCCAATCCTCAAATTAACGACTCGTCTTCTTTCCATTGGCTTCAAATTCTTCAGCGAACGGGTAATACGGATGATTTTCCACCCTGAAAAAAAATCATTCAATGATTTCCTCTCATTTTCCTACCCCCCCCCCCCCTCCCCCCCAAATTGATCTTTACCCTTTGAAAAACAGGAAATTAAACATCCTTCCAGCAGTTCCCTTGTCCAAATCATCGAGTTTCTTCATCTCTTTGTCAGTCAAATTGAAATCGAAAACGTCGATGTTTTCTTTGATTCTTTCGGGTTTCGAACTTTTTGGGATTACGATGTTCCCATTCTGGATTGAGTGACGCAGAAGGACTTGGGCCGGGGTTTTCTTGTGATTTTCCGCGATTTTCTTGACGTCGTCGACTTCGAAAAGACTCGGCAAATTTGGCGTGTTGTAATTGAACTGGGATCTGAAAAGGTTTCTATTTCCTGGCGAAGAAAATGGACTGTAGGCGGTCAATGCGATGTTGTTTTTTTTGCAAAACTCGCGGAGAGGTTTTTGTTGCATGTACGCGTGAAGTTCGACCTGGAAAAAAGTTTTTTTTGGGTGGATGGAAAATGGGGGCATTTTTGGTTTTGGAGATTCGGTTGTTTGGGTAGTGGGTTTTTTTGGGGTGGGGGAATTTTCGGTGTGAAAATTTATCGGAATTTTGGGTCTATTTTGAACTCAGATTTGAAATTTTTGAGTGTTTTGGTTTATGAATTCAGGATTTAGAAGCATCGAGATTGAGATATTTTTGATCTTTCGAATTCATGAACTTGTGTGAATTTTTTGTTGTGTGAGTTTTCGAAATTATCGAGGAATTGGGATATTTTGGTGATTAAGTTATTTTTGAATCTGGAATTGGGTTTTTTGACTCAAATTTGGAAATTTTTGGAATTTTGGAATCTTCCATTTAGAATTTTCGATTATCGTGGTTGTAACGTTCACTGTTTTGAAATTCATAAATTTGCGAATCGATGCGAAAAAATTTAACAGTTCTGGATTTTCAGAATTTAAACACTTGAAGGAGCCAAAATTCAAATTTCGAAGTTTAGAAGTATTTGAATTTCGATCGGAATTGAAACTTGAACAATTCCAATTGATAAAACTTGAATTTTCAAACTTTTTTAATTCGAAGGTACAAAAATTCCGAATTCCAAAATTAAAAGACTCGAAATTATGGAATTTGGATTTTGAAATCACCAAATAAAATCCGAAAAATCAGAAATTGAGGATTTTCAAAACTTTAACACTTGAAAGCTTACAAATTCAAATTTTATAACTCAAAAACTCGAAACTTAAAAATTTCGACGGATAAAAATCGAATAATTCTTCATTTTTAAAAAATATTAACACTCAAAAATGCCTCTAAAAATCAAATTTCAAAATCCAAAGACATAAAACATCAATATAATCAAAATTAAAATTCTCAAATTCCCAAATTTGAATCGAAAAACCAAGAAATCAAAACATTTAAGCGTGAATAAATCTTATAATCCTAGAATATATAATTCGAAAATCTATAAATAAGCAAACTGAAATTCAAAAACAAAAAAAAATTGGAATTTTTAGAAGTTTTCAAAAAATTTTGCAGGCCCTGCAATTCGAATTGATAATTTCGAAACTCAAAGACTCGAAGAAATTCAACTAAACAGAACACAAAAGTTCGTATTTTGTTAATAATCCAAACACAAGAAAGCTAAAAATTCCACAATCTAAAGATTCGAAATAATGTAAATTTTCCGAGTGTCAAAATCCTTGATTATCACGACCGGAAAAAGTGGAAAAACGCATAAAATCATTTTCATAAAAATGTCTGAATTTCCCTTCCCAAAGGCACATATTTTCACAAAATACCAAAAAATCCATAAAATATTTCCCAACAACTAAAAAAAAATCGCACGTACTTGAAGATTGCTAGGCTTGATTTTAGCGTTGTTCCATACGTTCAAAACTTGCGACTCGTTGAAATTGCTCAACCCGATCGACCTCGCGCGTCCTTTTTCCACTTGCTTTTCCATTTCCTAAGCAATTTTCCGCATTTAGACAAACAAATGTACCTAATTTCTAATTTCAATTTTCCCTTGAAACTCTGAACCTTATAAAATTCCCCAAAACCTCGTAAAATTTCACTAATTTCTTTAATCGTGCTTCATTTTCTAAAAGGCACGATACAAGCTCATAAGTAATCAAAAAACTTATAAAATTCAAGAAAACTCATAAGATTTTCCGAAAAAATCTCCTCCTTGAATCTACAACTTTTTAAGAAACTTATAAGGTGTTTATAAGACGCCTCATAAGAAATGATCGAAATCTTATAAGCATCAGAATGTCTCCCATTTTTTCCCGCATCTCCAACAATTCTACCATCCACGTAGATTTATGATCAGCTTGAAGATCGAGCTTGAAACTTCCGTCCTCGTTTTTCGCAATGTCCAATTTGTCCGGCTCTTGCAGGAACGAATACGGACCGTGAATTAAATACATATCAACGTAATCGATGCCCAAGTTTTGCAGGGAAAGGTTCAGGAATTTTTCAACGTCCGCAGCTCTGTTGCCATAAACTGGCAACTGGCAAAAATTCCAGAAATGTTCATTATTCTGTCATTTAATATCACTAATAATAATTCTTTCGTACGTAATTAGCACTGGTGGTTAATTATCACGTATTTGTTATTAAAACGTGACAATTTTACGTATTTGTTTTGAATGCGTAATAATACTGCGTATTTCTAGAGATGGGAAGTTACGCAACTGTCCTTTTCTCTCTCACGAGAGCAGCCATTTGGTGAAAGAGAAAAGGCAATGCTGTCGCCCATCTCTGCGTAATAATGTTATTTTTTGATTTTTGTATTCGTACTTTTGTCGTGATGAATAAATCCTCTCGTTTTCCGCCTTTCTCGAACCATTTTTTCAAACTGTCCCCGATCGCTTTTTCGTTTCCGTAAACTGTGGCGGTGTCTATATGTCTGTAATTGTTTGCGAGAGCTGCGCTAATGACTTTGTCTATTTCCTCTGGTGGGACCTAAAGTGAGTGGAGACCCATTTTTTCATGCTTTTATCACGTTTGTATGACATTCAATTGTATGACGTTCAATATGGAATTTGGACACATTCTTCCCTAGTGATAGCAATTTTTATAAAAACACGAAAAAATTTTATAAAATCAGCGAATTATTTATAAAGATTCTTATTTTTATGAGGTAACTGATTACAACTGATTACACTATCAAGGTTGTCAATCAATTCGTGAATGCATGAACAGTATTTTAGAGCCGTATAAATCTTTTTTTTAATGACTTTTTAATTATGAATTCAAGGAATAGTTACGCGATGTATTTCGAGTTTGTATTATTTTGATCTTTCGAAAATGGGGGAAATCTGGATTTCAAAAATTAGAAAACTTCAATATTCGGTTTTATAACTCGAAAATTTAAATATGAAATTTCGGGATTAATTCGAATTTCAAAACATGTACATCACAATTTGAAATTTTTAGTTCAGACTCTAAACTAACAATTTTCGGTTACTGTATAAGAAATTCAAAAAGTAAATTGTTAATTCAAAATTTAATTTTTCCGACATGTTCAAATCGGAAAATTCGGAAACTAAACATCTATTTTTATAATAATCGAAAAAATAACATCTGTATATTTTCTAATACGCTAAGATAACAAATTAAAATTTCAAAATAATTACAGAATTCCAGAATTCAAGCTCGGAAATTCAACATTTCCGAGAATTATAAAATTTGATCCTCTTTATATTGTTCGAATTCACATTAACACATTTCAAATGCACAAAATTACATAAATAAAGATCCCAAAATTTCCTGTCTCAAATTGAACTAAATAAATCAAATACACGAGTTCAAAAATTACAAATATAAACATTTCCAAATTCCCAAAAATAGTCAAAACACGAAAAATCCACAACTCAACATCCGAAAATAATATATTTCAAAAATTCAAAAACATCGAAATTTTCGAAATTGCAATATTCGGAAATTAAGAGAAAATTCGTTTTCATTTCTTATTAATACGAAAATCGGAATGTTTGAAAATTTTTGACTGGATCTGTCTGAAGTACTACGAATCTCAATAAATCAATTAATTGTAAATTTTTCCACACTCTAAATATAAAAAATGTCTTCTAAAAATTGAAAAAAATCTCAGTCTCAACACGTACCTTCCAAGTGCCGATTCCCACGATCGGCATATCGTACCCGGACGACAATTTGATTTTCTTATCTATTTCTCCATAAACTGCCTGACACATTATCAGTGCCGGAAGTATCAGAATCGCGCTGCAAAAAAGCACGTAATTTTGCAATTGAAATTGATTTAATCAAGCTTGTTGTTCGCCAATTGTATAACGATCAGTTTTTTATAAAAATGTGATCGTTACATCGCGTCATGAATTTTCATCGAGTGTTTTTCGATTTCCATTTACCGTTTCCAGTTGTAATAAAAAAAACTACTGACTAATTGATAATGAAATTAATGATTGTTGGTTGTTAGAATTTCAAATTAATTAACAAATTTAATTCCTTGAACACTTTTTTCATTAATAATATCCGTTTTCTTCGAGTCATTAAATTTTTTTCTGTTATATCATCGATCTCAAAAATGATTGTTTATTTCGGAATATGACAATTTGTCGAAGTTTTTCGAAAATTTCACTCCGTTATTATTTGCTTTTTAATTTGGAACAAATGTGTTTTTTCAAAGGGGAGATTTACTCTCCCATAAATAGGAGTCATGGGAGTCGACTCCCACACGATGTCAAACTTCAAACATGTCGAAACTCAATTACGTGTAATCTTCGAAATTTTTAAAAACTTCAAATTTCTTTTGGACATTTTCGAAAACTTCGAAATTCCAACATTTTGAAAACTCACTAAATTTCCGAAACTTTTGAAAATTCAGTACTTTATAATTCCTCAAAACTTCACAATTCCATGAAATTCCGAAATTTACAAAGCTTTGGAAGTTCCAAAATTTTGAAAATTTCCAAAATTTACAACTTCGGAACTTCAAAAACTTAAAATGTCAAAAATTTTGTAATTACTTTGCTTAAAAACTTCAGAATACTTGAAAATATGTGGAATTCCCAGAATTTTGAAAATGTCGAAACTTGATAATTTTTCATCTTTTGAATTCTTCAAAACTTCCAAGTTCTTGGAAATTCTAGAAAACTTCAGAATTTCGACATTTGATAAACTCAAATCTCGAAAATGTTAAGTTTCATAACTTGAAAATATTCGAATACTCCAAAATTTGCGAAATTTCCAGAACTGTAAAAATGCCGAAACTTGATAATTTTCAAGATAGAACATTTGGGGGGGGGGGGGGGGCTTAGGAGATTTTTACTCGAAATTAATTTAACAAGTTCAAAAAGTAAAGTTTTCTTAGAGAATTATGGAATTTTCCTAAATTCTCAGAATTTTCAGAACGTTTTGAAATGTCTGAAATTTCCGAAATTCTTAAGATCCTTAAAATTCTAAAAATTTTCTGGACTACTGAAATTCCCAAAATACTCCAAACTACGAAAATTCGCGAAATTGTTGGAAATATTGAAATGTTCAGAATGTTCAAATAATGTTCAATCTTGAAAATTCTAAAATATCAAAGTTTTTGAACATTCTTGAAAAATTCAAAATTCCAACATTTCAAAAACTTGTAAAATTTCCGAAACTGCAGAACTTCATAATTTTCCGAAAATCAAAAATTCCAAAGCTTCATACGTTCTAAAACTTCATTATTCCAAAATTTCAAAGTTCTACAATTCCAAAAATTTCGGAATTTCTAGACTTAAAAACTTTAAAATACGTACAAAGTTCAAAAATTGCAAAATTTTCAGACCTTGAGTTTTGACCTTCAAAAATGTCAAAACTCAATAATTTCCGATCTTTAAAATTCTGAAACTTTTATATCCCAATATTTGCATGACTCCTAATATTTCCGAAACGTCGAAATTCCAATTTATTATTCATTACAACATTTAACTGAGGACCTTTACAACATTTAACCGATTAAACCTCGGGACTGTCCTGTCCATGACTCCCATTATGGGAGTCAATGGGAGTCATGGGAGTCATGACTCCCAGTTTGATTCTCAAATTGACTCCCATAGTAAATCGCCCCTCAGTTTTTTCTCAATCTATATTTTATATCGATTCGATGATTCAACGAACGAGAAATGAAAATTAATTTCGGCGACACTGAATGATTTACTCACCGGTGGATTAACATTTTGCTGGAGTTGATTTTTCCGGCGTGGAAAATGGAAAATCAGAAGAGTTGGGAGCAGTTTTCTTGCGATGTGACTCGGGCAAGAACAAGTCTCGTAATGAAGGTCGGAGCGTTGTTTCATTGAAAAAATACCGGTCATTCCAGCTCGCTTTACTACGGAGTTTCTGATGACTTGATATTACGTAACGCGTATTATCGACGAATTCGTTTTTTCTAATTTTGCGTTTAATTGAAAGATCACAGAAATTTAATTTTCCGTAATTTTGGACGTCGAGAAAAAATGTGTTGACATGTTACGAATATTTGAGTTTGACTAGAATCAATTGCGCGCTTAATTACTTGTCATTTACTATCTTTGACAATACGTTCGTTCATTTTTATTTCATTTAATTATACTCTATAACTTTTTTGGTAAAGAAATTGATAATTAGCATTTTATATTTCGTAATATTTTTGTTATGAAAGTTGTAATTAGTTGAAAAATTAACTACAATTGCATTTATTAGTTTATAGCAAAATAAGTGCTTTATTGTAATTACACTACTATTATTAGATTTATTTGTTAATTCAAATTAATGAATAAACTATTATTACTCGCGTAATTATTTACAAATTATTAATTAGTTTATAAAAATTGCCTTTAAAAGTTCTGAATATTTTATAGTGGAAATGAAAAATACGAATTATAACTTTTTTTTAATAAAAATGGATCGAATATCATGAAATGGCAAGTTGATTTGTATATCTTACTATTTTTCAGGATTTAAATAATATGACGCAATTCCAAATTTTTCCATATCATATGAAGATATTTAAAAATATATACCAAAAATTATATTTAAAAAACGTTGTTTTTGACGTTTCTGACTATTATAGAGTTTGCACGTAGCTGAGAATATGAAATGAAATTTTAAACTCCAGAAATTTACATTATTCATAATTATGAAATAATATGTATCCAAAATTGAAATTAACAAAACTTAGATTTTTCCATTTTGGAACTGCAGATACATGAAATTCAGCTCGAAAACTCAAATTTCAACATTCAAAGTAATGAAATTAGGAATATCACAAAATTTCGAATTTTTGAATTCAAGTTAACGAACGACGAAATTCAAAATTTTCGAAATTCGGAAATTTATAAATTTAATTTTGCGTTTCATAATTTCGATCATCGAGGAAAAAATCTAATAATATATTACGAACATTTAAGTTTTATATTTATATTCTGATTTTCTGAGTGTTCTAATTGGATGATTTTCGTATTCTATAATTTTCATCAATTTTTTCATTTTCCTTTTTAATCATTTGAAACCAGTTATTTTCGTGATCAAATTTCGAAACCTCAAAGTTCAGATTTTTACGAAATTCGGGAACAATTAGAAAGCTCGAAAATTAAAACTTTCCAGACGTCTATAAATAAGCAGATAAAATCCGAAAATCTCGAATTTTGAATTTTCAGAAGATACAAATTTTGCTGGCTCTAAAAGTCATGTTTCCGAAATTCGGAAATAATTAGAAAGTTGAAAAATTAAAACTTTCCAGACGTCTATAAATTTGCAGATAAAATCCAAAAATCTCGGAATTTAGAAGATAAAAATTTTTCTGGCTCTAAAAGTCATATTTTCGAAATTCAAAGACTCAAAAGTCGAAAAATTTTAATCAATGAAATTTGAATTTCGAAACTTCGAAAATAAAACATAAAATTCTAAATCCACGATTAAAAATTGAAAACGCGAAACTTCGTAAATAATTCAAATTTCGAAATTTTTAAATACAAATCAAAAAACTTTCAAAATATGAATTTTTCCGATTTTAAACACTTAAAAGCTTGAGAATTCAAAAAAATTAAATTTTTCTTTTTAATCGTAATAATTCAAAATTCACATTAAATAAAACCTTAAACAAAAAATCGCGTAATTCTGCAAAACTTAGAAACATTAAATTTCAAATTAAGTGGAATTAATTTAAAATCAATTTTTTGATACATGAATCAATAAGTTCATTTCGATTAAAAATCACAAATTCGTTCCAAATTTTCCGAAATCATCTCAAATCCTGGAAAACCCCCAATAACGACTCAAAAATTCCGCATTCCAGAAAAACAATAAAACTTTGTCAAAATCTGTGCAGTCCTCAAACTTTGACCCTTGTCAAATCAAGATTCAAGGAACGGAAACAACAGATCGATGTACATTTCTGACGAGAAATATCATTCGATTTATTACGCGGAAAACTTTGTACAAAACTGCGTGAAACGCACGATGGAATAACAGAGGGAAAAATGTATAATCTCGAAAAATGTGATAAAGTACACTCGTTAAGTTGCAGACAATCGCATGTTCAGCCGCGTATCGTGGGCAAACGCTCGAAAGTACTGCGGTGCGATGAACTCCGCAAGGGGTTCTCGTGATTTCCGTGACTGTGAGAGTACCCGTTTGCTTTTGGAAGCTGCGGCAAAATATTGCTGTAATTTGAGTTCTGCAAGAAACAGTTCTCGATCAGAATCGACGGAGTTCAAAAATATGAGGCGGTAGAACACGATGGAGGAGAACAAAATTCAATGGAAAAAAAACTTTGAGTGTTTTGAGACGTAGTAAAGTAATTTGGAAATAAAAAAAGTTAAAAAACTTGAGTTCGTAAGAGACTCAAGTTTAGTCTTTTTTAATTTTGAAAAACGTCATTAGAAGTTCTTTTTCACTTTGAAAAATTATTTTTGAAGTTCAAACACTCAAAAAGTTCCTTGACTTGCAAAGTTCGTGATGAAATTGAAATCTTATGAATTTTTAAACTTTCGAATTTTTGAATTTTTTGAAAACAAAAAATTTTTTTTAAAACTTTTTTTTTAATTTTTCAATTTTTTTTTTAATTTTTTTTTTATTATTATTTTTTTTTTTCTTGAGATTCCGAACAATTTTGAATTAGAACATCTAAAATCTGAAATTCAACGAACATTAAATTTGGGAGGTCATAAGTGGAAGAATTTTAGTGTTTTAGGCTCGAAATTTTCAAACTTGAAAAATTTGAATCATATGATCGAAAACTTACGAATTTTGAAAGATTCAATTCCGAAATTCTCGAGATTATGAAAATTCTAAATTCTGCTGAACTTAGGAATTCTGAAAATTGTGAAATTTGGAAGTTTCAAAGATGAGGAATCGAAAATCTGAAATTTGTCTGAGATATTTTGGAATTCTACAAATCGAATAATCCAATTATTTTAACCCTAAAATTTTCAAATTTTGAGATTTGGATTAAAAGATCGAAAACTTATGTATTTCGAAAAATGTAACCCTAAAATGCGCGAGATTCCGAAAATTCCAAATTCAGCAAAACTCAGAAATTCTGAAAATTTAGAAATTTGCAATTTCAAAAGACGAGAAATTGAAAATTTGAAATTCATAGAACATTTGGAAGTTTACAACTTGGAGAATTCAAGTGTTTAAGGTTCAAAATGTCTAAATTTGAATATTTGAATAATATTTTATAAAAGATAGAATACATATGAATTTACAGAAGTTTAATTCCAAATTTTCGGAATTTCAAAAATTTTGAATTCAGCTAAACTTAGCAATTCTGAAAATCCTAAAATCTGCAAATTTCACGGATGAAAAATTTGAAATTTGAAATTTGTCAAACACTTTGAAGTTAACAAGTCAAAGAATTCAAGCACTTTAAATTTACGATTTCCAAATTTCCAAATTTGAATCATAAGATCGAACACAAATTTCGGAAAATTGAACCCTGAAACGCTCGAATTCAAAAATGTCACATTTCGTAAGCTCCAAAATTCAGGTAAAAAAATTGTCAAAATGCAAATTCGAAGATTCTAAGTTAATTCAAAACAAGTCAAATTTTTCCAATTTCAAAATTTCTGCAGAAATGCAAATTTTACGATCGGAAAATTCATCAATTCGAATTACTTCGAACTTTCGACTGGAACATATTCTAAAATTGCATCTCTAAACTTATAACTTTGAAAAAAGACGTCAAAAGCGTATTTTTGAACTCTAGTAACTCCAAAAATTTCATATTAGACATCAAATACTTCAAAAAGTCTCCCAAAATATAGCAGAATTTGAAATCTTTCAAGATGGGAAGTTACGCAACTGTCTTTCTCTCACTCACGAGAGCAGTCCTCTGGTGAGAGAGAGAAAAAAAGTTTCACCCTTCATTTTCAGAATTGTACGATGTTTCAATAAATGTTCCATT
>JAPYZK010003853.1:0-17063 GCA_030522785.1 Platygaster equestris
ATAAGAAAGGCATGAAAAAAACCGTCACAGGTGTGACGATTTTCATTCCTGAAATGTTTTAGCTAATTTTCAGAAGAATATTGTTTATTCAATATAGGTACGTTATTATATATATTACACCGACCTTTGGCATCACTGGATGAATTCGTCGCTGCAGATTTTCTCATGCAGTAGCTAACTGAGTAACTAGTGCTCCGGGTGTGTCCTCCCTGACTGAGATGCGAGAACAAATGAGGATTATTCGCTGGGCAGCCGTGTCCACCTCCGAGGCTTCTTTTGCCCCCGACGATGATTCCCGACGCCAGTTCTTTATTGTTGAGATTCGGAGTGGATTTGAAAATTTCCTTCATGAAATCCAGTGGCCGGAAATCAGACTCCAAGGAATCCACAGCCGCTTCGAGTGTCAGCAATAGCTCCGTAACGTAACCCTGCGCGCGGGCAGAAATGCAAATCGCAAAATGCAAATTTATGTAAAACGAATAGCTGTGTGGCACATATGACATGTTGCTTCCAAAACCACTCACCTGCATGTCTTCGCCCTGTTCAGCAACTGTCTCCACGAGCCTTGAAAGAATATCGGAAAGCATTCTGGAGGTTATGGGCACTCGGAGGGCACGGAAAACTTGCAGCGACCGACCGGCGTAATGTCGGGAGGAACACGAAAGTCCGAGCTGGAGCGCGGTTTGCGCCCATCTTTGACTCACCAAAGCGTGGGGCAGAGAATCTCGAAAGACCCGCAAAACGTGTCGCAGCAATATCGTGAGTTGCTCGGCGCTTCGCACCCACCACACCTTAGCCGTTGTGTCCTCGTAATTCCAAAGAGGTTGATTGGCCCTGCGACATTTTTCTCTCAACATTCCTCAATCATCGCAAAATCAACAATTCCATGCTTTCATTCCATGTTCACGATAGCGAAAAGTTTCCTTTACAGAAACTTGTCATCAAAATATCGTTTTCCAAGAGTTGATTAAAAATACTCTAGCTCTTGCAATACTGTGCAATTTTTACGAGTAGGCATTTATGCTAGTAGATGATATATATTTTATATTTATATGTACGTATGTATGTATATACGTATATAAATTTATGAATTTTATATACATTTTTATATAATGAAAAAGTTGTTCAGCACCTGGAAGCAAGGAAGTTGATCAACGATTTTATCACATCTTGGATTGTCATTTTAGAGCCCTGAGCTGAGGGCTGAGGAGGGGTCCAATGAGCTGTTTCTTCTTGAGTGACAATGGACGGAGGCGCGTTATTGCTCGTATTCGAGTGCCATGATGCATTGCTTCCACCAGATTCTGTACAACCAAATATGTAAAATAATACCATATATAAGCAAGGACTTGACCAGAAATTCCGTTCGGGGGGGGGGGGGGGGGGGGTAAAGGGGTTTTCACTCAAAATTAATTAAAAAAATTTGAAAAGTTTTTTTTTTTTAGAGAATTAAAAAAAATTCCTAAATTCTCAAAATTTTTACTTTTGAAATATATTGAAAATGTTTTGACAAAACAAAAGTTTTTCGAAATTTTATAAATTCGTAAAATGTTGAAAATTTCAAGAATTCCGAAAACTGTCTTGATTCTCAAGATTTTCCAAACTTTATTCAATCTCTGAAATTTCTAAACATTTTTCAATTCTGAAAATTGTGAAAATACTGAAAACTTTCGGAATTCTCTAAATTGTTGACAATCTTGAAATGTTACGAATTTTAAGTTTCTCGAAATGTACAGAATTCGTACAATTTTCGTAATATCAAGAGTTATGAAAATATTGTAAATTTTCACAATTTTTGGAACATTTACAAATCTCTAAAATTTACCCAAATTTTGAAGTTCTCGAACTCTTCGAAATTCCAGTAACTTCCAAAATACTGAAAACAATTCAGACTTTGAAAATTCTCAAAATTGTCAAAAATCTGGAAATGTTGAAAATATTCCAAATTATTAAGTTTCTCGAAATGTTAGGAATTCGCAAAATTTTCGTAATTTCAAGAATTATGAAAATATTGTAAATTTCCAGAATTTTTAAAACTTTTTCAAAACTTCGAAATTTTCAAAATTGTTGAAATTTAGAATATTTTTAAACTCCTAAAAACTTGTGAAATTCTCGAAATACTCCAAACTCTGAAAATCCTCAAAACTGTTGAAAATCTTGGAATGTCGAAAATGTTAAAAATCATCAAGTTTCTCGAAAACTTTGACACTCGTGAAAATCAGTATTGTTTTACAATATTTCAAAATATACATTTCTGGAATGTGCTAGATTTTTCATATTTTCCAGAATTTCGGAGGGGGCTTCAGCCCCCTCCCTGGCTACGTGCTTTTATATAAGATATGGCTATAATTTCATTATTATCGTTATATCAATTCAACAACTTGAGAATTTCATACTCGCATTAGTACGGACGTAAATATTAATTAAAATATTTTTTCCATTTCCGGGAGTCCCAGGCGGGATTCGAACCCGCCTCTTCCAACTTTGGTGGTCCAGCCGACCGCTTGGTCCACTCAACCACCGAAGCAGTTCAACATTAATTAATATTTCAAACTGTGTTTAGCCCCTTTCACTTTTTAGCACACCCACTTGCAAAACGTATAATGTTATTTTTTTCCGGATTATTTCTCGGTCGCGCATTCGAAGACGTGAGAAATGAAAACAGCTAGCAGCAACTAAGCTTTCACATAAGTGCGATGATATAATTGCGATATCTGAATGAATCTCTAAAAGTACCACTGTGTTCTCGACGCTGTTCAGAGTAAGCTCGATGCTGAGCCGGCGTCGGTGAATGCGATGGCGTGCCCTGGGCAGAAATGGACTTGATCGACCTGGGTGGCATAGGTGGCGTTGGCATCGGTGGAGGCGGCGGTGGCGGCATCGGAGGCGGCGTTGGCGGCTGCTGCGGTTGCGGAGGTGGCGACGCCGGGGGCGGCAGTGGCGACGACGGCGGGGAATTTCCCAGCAAGACCGGGGAGTTTCCCCTCATTGGGCTACTAGACGCCGGTGGCGCCGCCGCCGCTATCGGTCCATAAAGGTAACTGTCGAACTCCGGGTCAACCTCGGTGAAGTTGTGCTCGATCACGGGCAACGGCGGCGTCGTAAGGCCAAGACCAAGCTGCTCCTATATCATAATAACACATCGCAATGATTCGCTCAATCTTTTTGGAAACACTGTGAACATATCTTTCGATACGCCCAGATGTCGTTTATTGTTCCTAATGTAGAAAATACTATTCATGCATATTTGTACCTGCATAATTGAAACAGTAAACGCTTGCTCTATTGAAAATTTGAACTGTTAAACCTTTAATATTAATCAACGTGTTGTCATGATACAATATTCGCTCGTGTCGTCGACTCGCATCTGATGGGAAAAGAGTGACTTCGCACGGTTGCTACACAGTCGCCCCACGGTTACTGCGAAGTTGTGAACATTTTGTATCAGTTTTTTACAAATTCTGATGAAAATTTAGAATTTTCTAAGAAACTAATAATTCTCTAATTTCTCGAAAATCTCGGAATTATCAAAATTTTTTGAAATATCGGAATTTTTGAACTGTCCATATATGAAACGCGAAGTTCGAAAATTTTTATAAAAAATGTAAATCATTAAATTCTTCAAATAACTCAAAAGTTTCAAAATTTCCAAAACACTCAAAATTTTCAAAATTTCCAAAAAACTCGATATTTCGAGATTTTCAGAAAAATAAAAATTCCCCAATTTTTCGTAAAACTCAAAATCTTTGAAATATTGTCCAAATTTTTCGAGAAACTCTAAACTTCCTTAAAATTTTGGAAAACCCAAACTGTTCAATTCTCACAAAAATGTTTGGATTTTCACGTGTTACAAAAAATTTAATAATTTCGAGTGTTACCCAAAACCAACAATTTTCGAAACTTGAGAACATTTAAAATTTTTAATTCTCCAGAAAACCCATGATTTTCGAATTTTCGAGACAACTTAGAATGTTTGAATCATTTGGAAAGCACGAAATTCTTCAATTTTCTCGAAAAGCTTCAAATTTTCAAATTAAAAAAAAAACTCAAATAATTTGAATGTTTCCCGAAACACTCAATGTTCAAATTTTTCAAAAAACTTCGAAATTTCGAATTTCTCAGAAAACCCATATTTTTAAAATTTCAAAAACACCTTGAAATTTTCAAATCATTCGAAACACTCAAAATTTTTTAACTTTCTAAAAAACTCAATTTCAGACATTTTTGGAGAAACCCACAAATATTATTTCATCTAAATACTCAACATTTTCAAATTGTTCAAATTTTGAATTTCCGATTTTTTCGAAAAACGTTTAATTACAACAAAAAAACCCACGGTCACTTGTACAGTCGCCGAAGTGACAGTGTGGCGACTGTATACGGTCACTGCATCGTAGCTGCACCGTCACTTTTTTTTCATCAGGGGCGTATCTCAATGCATCGATAATATAGAAGCTCTTATAAATTTAAAAAAGAATGTGGACGAAGTCCATGAATTACGATAAAACAGCAAATACCGTTTTTGTCGCGAGTAGAACTCGCGCGACGCCAAAATGGTCGCGATGATCGCCCAGGACCACCAGCAGATTGAGAAGTAAAAGGCGACAGTTGTCTCGGACGAGGGGCCTTGAGTGGTCCAGGCCCAAAAAGACGATGTGCAGCATCAGCGGAACGTGGATTGACCAGTCTAATTGAATTCCATCGACCACCACGTCGGTTAGTAGCATCACCGCGATGTTACATCTGCGATCACATACATGTTTTTTTTGTCATCGAATTGGTTTTTTTATTTGAAGGTTTGCAAGAAAAGTCTGGATGCCGTTAGGATCTGCTGTGGTTAAAGACATGAATGATGCAAGAAAAATAGCATCCAAAATTCAAGCAACCCATCAAGTTGTCGAGAAATCTCCAATCGAAATGAAGCAATGACAATAGTATTGTATGAATGATGACGATGACAAATAATATAACGATAAGCAAGCAGAGCAAAGCTACTAGAAAATTACCGATGGAAGCCACTTATAGGCTGTGAACTTTCGGGGAGATATTCTGTGAGCGGCGCAAAATAACCCCCATATTCCGGCATGGGCAAAGGATGCGGTTGCGGTATGTCGAACTTTTCCTCCGCTGTTTTGCCATTCGAAGAGTTTTGTCCATTTCGACTGTAGCAATTATCATCGGTCTGCAACTGAAACGAAAATATCGCACATCTCGATGAAAAATGCACAATTATTGGACTTGGTGATGTTAAACGTGATGATGACAATTTCTTTTCTC
This sequence comes from Platygaster equestris, assembly GCA_030522785.1. Taxonomy (NCBI): domain Eukaryota; kingdom Metazoa; phylum Arthropoda; class Insecta; order Hymenoptera; family Platygastridae; genus Platygaster; species Platygaster equestris. The sequence goes on from JAPYZK010003853.1 coordinate 5,278, forward strand.
CGAATGTAGCATTAAAATATCATCATGAATATTCATTAAAATTTCTTCGGAACACGTGTTGATTAAAGAAAACTTACATCTGGTTCAGCTGTTGGAGTGGCAAGATCGTCAGAAAGCATCATTGGCGGACCACTGGCTGCAGATTTTTCCGGTCTTCTGGAGGAAAATCCAGCCAAAGTTCTCAGCGCTGTATCGGATTTCGACCTATAGCCAACCGAAAATAAACATCAATCATCAAAATAAAACTATGTAAACGCAACGTGAAGACAAGTTAAATTGGAAAACATTTGACCGACCCAGTTTTAACTGGATCTTCCCCAGAATGCCTCTTGGTGTGAATAGTGCCTTTCTCTACTGCAAGGTCTCGCGAAGGGTTGCCAGGATCGGCGGCGGGAGCATCGCTGTGAGAAGAGGCTTTCCTCATGCTCGTCAAACGATAAAATGGCGGCGTTTCCGTTCTTTCGATAAGGCAATTCAAGGTTTCCACCGTTTGCAATTCTGTCATCATTTCGTCCACCAAACGATCAGAACGGGCTCGAGCCAAAAAAAGCACGACGCGTTTTGCCTACAAATTGAAATTTCGTCAACTTTTTTTAAGCATTCCAATCAGTACACCTGTCAGGGTTACCAACTCCGTCCGAAGTCCAACCCGGAGATTCGATAAAAAAAAAAAGGGGGGGGGTGGGGGGTACATGTTCCAAGTTTTATTTTGTGTTATTGCGAAATTTTCAGAGGATATAAAAAAATTCGAAAATGCCGAATTTCGTCAAAATGAGGTCACAAATTATATTAAGGAAAGAACTCATATTTTCATATAAATGAATAATATATTCGAAAAAATTCCGGAGAAAATATTATTGTCTGAAAATGATTGAAAATTCAACAGAATTTCGCGTTGTTTTATGAAAATTCCGAATGTTACAGAACGAATGTAAAATAATTATGAGATTCTGCGTAATTGAAAAAATACAATCAATTTTGATGTTGTAGAAAGTACTGGAAATTCAACGAAATTTTTCAAATAATATATAGTAATAATAATCTAGAGATTATCAAAAAATGAGAATAAATTCTGCATAATATTGAAATAAAATTAAAATGATAGAAAATTCGCCGAAGTTATATTATCGTAACAATATAAGTAATTTTTTAACTTTTCTGAAAGTTACGAAATTATGAAATAATTGATGTTTTCAAAAGTACCACAAACTTTGTAACGAAAAAAACAAAAACATTTTAGAGGCATTAAGCGCGTTTTGTCTTGTTTAGCCTCAAACCCGGAGAAAGTAACGTTTCACCCGGAGACCCGTAGAGATCATCTCCAAAACCCGGAGAGTCGGTAACCCTACTGTCTGTGTCGTTGAGTTTTTCTGTCTTTAGCATCGTTTCTGTCATTATTTATATGAAATAATATAATGATGTATGTAATATTTGAAAAATGCATAAAATTAATTAATCCTCACATATGGGAGCAATTCCTGGGGTGCCATTCCCGAAACGATGATGAGATAACGAATGATGACCTTGAGATTGTTGGGCCAACAGCCACAAAGAGTTGCCCAAAGTTGTTCGATTTCTGTCGGGTGTTGGTCAGAAGACTAAATAGAATGAATCAATTATTATCGCGATTTCGATTGTTATAACGAATCAGTGCAATGACTTTGTTCACCTTAGCTGTGATGTAAAACAAGTTATTCAAGACCATTTCAGTAGCCTCAACGCTGCCCCAGCCTTCTTTTTTCGCCCCTCCACGAGACGTTTCATTAGCATAATACTGCAGAGAAACAAAAAAAAACAAAAAACAAAGACTTTTTAATGAGGAAATCTTTCGCATCAATCAATACAATTGAAACGCGATTATTACCTGATAATAACTTAAAAGATTGGACGGCGGCGGAACATTTGGATCGACCAATTCCATGTTGTGTAACCAGGGCAACAAATATTGCAATAGAAGTTGCCCAACTTCTCTTCTCGCTGTTTGGAAACGATGTGTGATTTCTGGAAAATAATCATATTATAATAATGCCCAGTCTTGACGCATTGAATAATACATGATATTGTGGGATGATGAACATTAAAAGGTTACAGAAAAATCTTCGACTCACCGCTGAACATGGGCATTGTAATTTCTGGATGCAATTGCGCCAGTTGCTGGGAAAGGAACATTTGATTTCGACAGTAATTATGAGAAAGTAGTGCATCCAAAGTTTCACCTTTTGCAAGGTTCGAAAGAATTCGCGAAGTTGTTATATTTTGTACCGTTCCTGCTGCTGAAGCGGTGGCACCTATTGCCAGCTCATCTCGACCTATGAGACATAACGTAATTATTTTATTAAGAAATAGAACACGTAATAGTAGAATCGTCGAGTTAATGAAATCGTAGAATTGAATCTAAATTCTTGAACATATAACATTGCTTGTACCACTGAAATTGCACAAATGGATGAGAGACAATTTTTTTTGCAATTTAATGCAATTCAGCATTAGAGTGCGTTACGTAAATTATAGTAAATGTAAATTATTAATTCATTATTAATAAACCGAAAAACATGGATTTCTCTTTTTAAATGTAAATTAATTGCCCTAGTGATTGTAGTTTTTATAAAAACGGGCAAAATTTTTATGAAATCAGTGAATTATTTATAAAAATTCGTTTTTTTTATAAGGTCGATTTTATAAATATTATATAAAATTTTCAATTTTTATGAAGTGGTTTTATGAAAACTTTGTAAAAAAAATTTTGTATAAAATCTGGCAAAAATTTCATACAATTAATCGGTTTTTTTACAAAAACAATCAAAACCTCCAAATTTTCTTATAAAACCTTCATTTTTATAAAAACTTCACGATTTGTAAAAAAAAGTTTCATATTAAAAAAAAAAAACTTCTTCGATACAAGGAATTTCTCTTATAGTAATATTTGATACGTTTTTATTACACAAGGGAATAGAAAATCATGTTGGTAACGTTTTTTAGCAATTACGAAAGTTAAAAACATATGATTTTGTAGGACTTGAAAATTCTTCAACTCAAATTGAAAATAAGCATTCAAATTGACATAGATTTGATGGACAAGAAAGTTCACTATCGGATTTCTGATGCGAAGGTCGCAACTTCAAATTCCGCTGCCTCCAAAAAATTTTGAAATTTCTTACGCAATACAATTTGAGCTAGAGCCTCATAAACTGATAAAAAATGGTCTATACATTAGCAAAATGATCCAAAAAAGGTTAGAAAAATTGTTGCATATTTTGAAAAATGTTGAACAAAAATTTTTATAAAACTTTTATGAAACCATTGTATAAAAAATGCAAATTTCATACAACTTTTATAAAACCGACCTTATAAAAATTTCTATAAAAATTTTTTATAATGTTTTTATAAAAACTAGAATCACTAGGGTGTCTGTACCTGCATCGCAATCGGTCGTTGCGAGTGGACTAACGTTGCCAAAAAAGCGTTGATCGAGAAGTTGGAGTAACTGGAGAGCAGCATCGTGCACGGGACCTCGGGGACAGCCCGTGCTCATAAGAGTTACATTTATCACACTTGTGTAATGATCACAGGGGTACTCTCTGAAACAATGTTGAAAATACCAATAGGAAAAACTAAATCGTGAAAATTAAATCGTCTTCGACAGCTATTCAACCGGCTCGAATCGTGTTTTTATGATTCGAAAAATGTAAATACCTCGCGCTAAATATAGTAGCGAGAGCGAGAAAACAGCCATCGGCAACTTGGGGGGCACCAGTGTAGCAACGGTCCACGACCCAATCAAGCAACGCTCCAATATCTGGATTGCCTTCCAGCAGCAAAACCACAGTTTCTCGCGCAAGATTGTATATCTACAAAAAAACATGTAGCTAATAATATTTTCATAAATTTGCTTCAACTTGGCTAATTCACATAGTGTAATTATAATACATAATATAAATAAATGGAGGCGAGTTTGACGGTTATTCTGTCTTGTTTCTTAATCTTATGTTCGTAATCTTACGTATGCTCATAATTTTATTTTATACTTATTTTGTAAAGGGGTACATCCGTGTATAAATAAATATATAAATAAATAAATAACAATAGTACGACTGAATAAGGTGTACAATGATGATGATTCACTTTTATCGGCGTCATTGAATGATGTTTTGAAAAGTAAACGTCGACAAAAAAGAAGAGGCAAACTTTTTGCGAAAATTTATGAGGATTATGAAAAAAGGGGGAACTCGCTGAATGAGAGAAAAAAATGAAAAAAGGTATTCGCCCAAGGGAAGCAAGCAAACAGTATAATACCTTCTCGTCTTTACTCGCGAGAAGCAGATCAAGCCATTGGTAGAGGATAGCTCCTTCTTCGGAAAGAGACTGGTGATTGAAGCACGGCCCGCAACAAAGCAAACTGCTCATCGCTTGCAACGCCGAGAGCTCAAGTTCCGAGCAAGTTTTCTCTTCTTCGAGCAAGTACGAGCTGCTCGTCAATGGTTTCCCATACGGTCCGGCCCAACTCGCGAACAAGTTGAACAGATTCCGACGCAGGTCTCTCTTTAATAGTGTGTGACATGCCTCCACTGGATATTTTTATCATTATTATCATCAATTCATCCCATATAATTTTAAAATTCGAATTAATAACAATTCCCTAGTGATTGTAGTTTTTATAAAAACGGGCAAAATTTTTATAAAATTAGTGAATTATTTACAAAAATTCGTTTTTTTATAAGGTCAATTTTATAAAAGTTATATAAAATTTTCGATGTTTATGAAGTGGTTTTATAAAAACGTTATAAAAAAAATTTGTTTTATAAAATCTGTCAAAATTTTCATACGATTCATTCATTTTTTTTATGAAAACAATTGAAAGCCTCTAAATTTTCTTATAAAACCTTCATTTCATAACATAAAAAGATGAAAAGTTTCATATTTTTATAAAAAAAAAACTTTCTTGATATAAGAAATTTCTCTTATAATAATATTTGATAAGTTTTTATTACACAAAGGAATAAAAATCATGTTCGTAACGATTTTTAGCAATTATAAAACGTAGAAACATATGATTTTATAGGATTTAAAAATTCTTCAACTCAAATTAAAAATAAGCATCCAAATTGACATGGATGTGATGGACAAGAAAGTTGTCTCGGATTTCTGATTCAAAGGTCGTAAGTTCAAATCCTGCTGCCTCCAAAAAATTTTTAAATTTCTTCCGAAATGAAATGTGAGCTAGAGCCTCATAAACTGATGAAAAATGGTATATACATTAGCAATATAATCTAAAAAAGGTTAGAAAAATTTTTGCATATTTTTAAAAATGTTGAAAAAAAATTTTTATAAAAAAATGTTTGTATACAACTTTTATACAACTTTACTTTTAAAATTTTATTTATTTTAAAAATTAAAAAAATTTTTTTTTTATTTGTAATTTATGCAATTTTTATAAAACTTTTATAAAACCGACCTTACAAAAATGTTAATAAACATTTTTATAAGGTTTTTATAAAAACTAGAATCACCAGGGTTATTATTCTGTTCTTCGAATTTCCAAAAATGAAAATATAAAATTAAAGCTATAATAGTTGAAACTGACATGAAAAGCTCTTGATCATCTTCCGAATCAAGTTGCAAAAGTGTAGCTTAATGTCCCTGATGGCAGGCGCGTCTTTGTCAGTCTCGTTTTCCAGATACAATCGCGCGCCATCGATGTAGTCGACAAAAGTCGGGTGAAGCGATTGCGTCTCTCGGTCAAGCACAGCGGAGCTACAAAGTCGAATAGTTGTGTAAATAATTGTAATACTACATTCCTATACACATTATAGACACGTCATGAATATAAAATCATTTCATCAGCAGCTTACCAGATGCCGAAAGTTCCGTATTCGGCAATCAGCTCTAAAACCCTGACGAGCTGAAGTCTGAGAGCGTCTCGTCTTCGACGTCTCCTCATATTTTCTTGTTTCCGATCGACAGCTTCGCGGATGTACGGAACTAATTCTTCCATAAGGTCTCTAGAATTGAACAGTCCATTCACTACGCCAGTAAATTCTTAAATCATTGTTTACGTAGAGCAACATTGATTCACTCTAACGATTTTGATTTATCGCCTTCAAGTGCATCCAAATTTCAAAACTGAATGGATAAAAAGGTAAATGAATAAGTGAATGAACTTCAATTACTTGAGCGCATCGGCGTTGACTTTGCCGATCGCTTGAACAACGGCATCCCGAACATCTATAGTTTCGCATCTCAGCAAAGGAACCGTCAATTTGTACAAAGCCGACGGAACCGCGTTGGTGCCCGGCGATTTGTTGTCCCCCCTTTCCGCTGAAAGACTATCCGGCGACGAACTGTCCAACACGGAATAAATAAACGAATCTTTATTTATTTCGGCTTACATAAAAAACGCGCGTAAACTCGCGCACACACGAGCTCAATAATAATCCACAAAAATACGTACTATATGTATATTCTAACGTGCCGAAAGTGCAATAGAGTTTCAAACATTCAACACTACTGATATGATGAAAATTCGAGGAATAAATAAACAAAACACACACATACACGAATGTTTAATTACAAGGACAATTAATCTGCTAATTTTTTTGATAGTTAAGCTTACCCGTTGATTTCTGACAATAATACTAATTAGAGCTTTTATTTTCAATGGCGAGTTAAAATGTGGGTGACTGATGGTGCAAAAGTAAGGTTTGGGGTATTTTTTTTTTGAATGAGATTCGCTCACCTGGTTCGCTTGTGTCTGGTGTAGATGCCGGAAATGGAGGGTACTGAGAAACGGCCCGGCAGGGTTTGAGCCCCGCCGAGGTTCTCCAGGCTCTGACTCAACTCCTTACTCATGCACAACACACCAAACTCCACCGTATGCTGACCACTAAAGTTATGCAATATATTTTGTACATACCACCACCAATCCTTACCCCACCAAACGTAAACACGCACATTTTAATACAACCCGAATTTTCGGAGTTCCTAATTTTCTACTTAGCTGCCCTAGCAAGCTGGGAGCGACGAGATTTCGACTCCAAAACGTCTCCAAAAAGCGATGTTTAGGCGACGTTTTAGTCAGTGTGTAAAATCATTGATAAATTAATTTCAGAGCGTTTTTCGAACAAAATTTATTGAATTTGCATTTAGTACAACCTTAATATGCTTTACAATCTTTGATATTTTTAATCGTTTCATGCAAAACTTGCAAAATTTAAGTTCTAAAAATTTGAAAACTGAGTTCCTTAGATATTTTTGAGATTTAACGTTTTTTTGGAATTTAAAAATATCGGGTTTTCTGAGAAATTTAAAATGTTGGAGTTTTTTCGAAAACTTTGGAAACTGTTAGAATGTAAAAACATTTGTAAATTTTGAATTTACGTTCATGAAAAAATTTCAAGTTTTTCGGAAATTCGAAAATTTGCAGTTCTACAACAAATTTGTGAATTTTTAGTTTTTCTGAAAGTTCGGATATTTTGGTTTTTTCGAAAAATTTGTCATTTAGAGTTTCATGAAAATTTTAAAAATCGTTAGTTATTGGAAATAATCGAAAATTTCGATTTGTTTTTAATGTTTTCCACAAAAATCGAAAAATGTTGAGTTTTCTAGAAATTTTAAGAATCCGAGTTTCTTAAAAAATTCAAGTTTTTCGAAAAGTTTGAAAATCTTCAACTTTTTGGGAAATTTGTAAAATTTTGTGTCCTTTTAAAAATACATATGAACGTTTATTGAAAAATTGAAAATTCTGGATTTGCTTGACAAATTTGTCGTCGCTCAAAAAAAGCGACGAGAAAACGTCGCCAAAACGTCGCTCTCAACTGGCTAGGGTGTAGGTAGAAATACTCGAAATACCTATTCAAAATCATCGGTTTTTATCAGTCGGTACTTTTTTAAAATTCATAACCGGTCTAGTTCATATTAATATAGATACTATCGAAATGAGATGATGCAGATTTTAATGTAGCCGAGAAATTGAACCTGCTTTTTCACATCTTTGGCAAATAAAATATACGCTGCTAGAGATATAATATATCTTGACCTTGTCCATGCAACTGTAACAACTCGGCGCTTGCACTTTGTTAATTTCAACAAAGTTTAATATAATTTATTGGAGAAGTTACTTAGCTCGTTCTGATGTACTTTATTTATACATTCCAACCAGTTCAAGATATTTGACTTACTGACTCTTTTTTTTCAACCGTCATTTTCATGAGTTTGTAGGAGTCTCAAATATCTCGAAATTGTTAGTCACTCGGTCGATGTCAGAAGGTCGTCATTGATAACTACCAAAATATTCGATTTTCGAAGTATTTACTTTCTATTGTTAATTTAAAAAAAATAAATAAAAAGTTTTTAAAAGCTTTGTGGTGGATTAAATATGTAGTATCAAAAAATCAAAGTTAACTAAAGAAAACACGTTAAAAACGGTAGATGGAAAAATGAAATCAAATTTTCGAACGTACACTGGATATTGTCCAAGTATGTAAGTCTTAAAAGTAAAATTGGTGTAAAAGTAGGTCTATCTACTATCTCATTATAGCAGTGAAAGGATCACGTGATGACGTGTCTTATCACGCCTTCAGCTCGCTGTAAATCGCGTATGAAACAACGATGCTCTCATTTTTCATCTTTTAAAAGTGAAGAAAAACGACTGGAGGTGAGATTCTTTCGAAACAAAGCAAATGCGAATGTTTTTGTTAATTATTTTTGTTTTCTGAAAAATTTGTGACTGTAAAACCTTAATAATAACCTCGAATACTTAATTTAGACATTATAGTTGATATAATTAATCTACTTGATTTTTTATTCATCCGTCCTTAATTTTTTGGACATTGATAAAAATGAAAGCTGATCGAACACTGTTATAATAATATGCGCATATTTTAAAATCAAGTACATTTCTAAAGATGTCTATTTATCTTTTTTTTATGCATTGCGATTTTACCATTGCAGAAAAATGTTGCCTGCACAAGTCAAGTTTATAAACAACGAGCTTTTACCGGAAATGGTCCACGACCGCCGCTTTTGTGACCCAAATTCTAGAGAATTCGTAGAATTTGACTCAAGTAGTGTCGAGAGTTCGAGTCAGCAAAATAATGACGAGGAATTGGCAAAAAAAGAAGAAATCCAAATATATCCTTCAAGCGCGATCGTGAAATTTTCCGGAGAACCAAAGAAATTCTCAATTGTCGTTCAATTATTACCACCTGACATATCAGCGGATTCAGATGCGTTCGGGTATTTTCAGAATGAAGAAATTTTTTACAGCAAAATGCTGAAAAAGTATGACTCCTCTGATTTTCCCAAGTGTTACGTTTCTGATTTGGGAAAGTATGGCAGGCCCGTAATTGTTCTGGAAAACCTCCTGGATCAAGGATACCGAACAGTATGATTTTTCGATAAAAAATATGCAAGTTCAATTTAAAAATATAATGTACCTCGTGAATGCCTATTGTGAATTGTCATTTTTTTCCCCTTTAGTTTGAAAAATTTTAAACATTTGAAATTGAAATTGCCACCAATAAACTGTCCAACTTTTCAACGAAATATGAAATAATAGTAGGTATGGCATGGAACTGTAGTTACACATATAATGAAATGAAATGGAAATATTGCTTGAAATAGTACTAAACCGAGCCAACTTTTACAGAAATCAAGCCTAAACGACGAAGAATTGAAATGTTGCATGGAAAAAATTGGCAAATTTCATGGGACAAGCTTGAAGCTCCAAAAAGACGAGCCTGCGATTTTCAGAGAATACTACATCAAATTTTCAACCCAAGACCGCAAAAATGTCGAAGAAAAAACATTCAACGATCTCGTTGAAAGGTTTGTACTCAAAAATTGGATTGATAAAGATGTTTTGATTGATGATAATATGTAATATATGTCAGTGTTGTTAATTTGCGATATTTCAGATCTTTGGAAGCGTTATCTTCTCCGAAACTGGCAGAACTAATAAAAGAATCGTTACAGCTCAACCCCGCAAACATGTTAAAAAGCAGAATCAACTCTCCACTGGACACCATTATCCATGGAAATTATGTTTCCCGCAATGTATTTTTTAAATATGACGAAGCTGGAAAAATCGTCGATACAAAAATCGAAAATTTTAAGTCCATCAACTTGAATTCGATTGGATTTGATATTGCGTACATTTTGTTACAGAACGAAAGATACGAAATTCTATCGGATCACAACAAAATGGCGCAATTCCTTTCATTTTATGCAGAGAATTTGAATCGCGAATACCCCTATCGGAACATTAATGACATACAAGTAGAATGTGATTTGGCATTGCCCTACGCCTATCTGATGTTGTTAAAAAATAGATTACCGCAAGAATAAACGACCGAATATGACATCGTATTTGGCTATTTACGAAATGTCTTTTCTTTCCAATACATGGAAACAATATAAATGTTCAGAATTTAAGCCCTGGAAAGGTCCCTGACGATTTTCTGATTTTTCTGCAATTCAATAAAACATTCCTTGGAAATTGTATAATTTCAACTTTTTCATATTGCAGAAATTTTAATAAAACGCTAAATCACATAAAAATTATTTTGCTTCTTTCATACTGTCTCGCAATTTTTCGCAAACTTCGGCACAATAATAAATATATATACTCGTATATTTGTGTATACTAATTCAACAAAATACATACAAATAATAGAAAAAGTATTTTAAAATCAATAACTTTCCACAATGCACATTCGCCATTTTGCGAAAATGATGAAATTAACTATATAAAATGTTGATTACAACCAACCAGTTCTTTACGAAAACTACGTCAGACCCAGGTTGATGCAATGACGAGCAGCATGCAAAACAACTGTCTTTTTTCAACTATCAAACTTCCGACTGTCAAATATTGAGATCCAACGTTTTACGAAAGCACGCGAATTTCGAATTCAGTGTTTTCAATACATGCGTAAAAACTAACTGAATGCTTGAAAGTTGGAAAAAACATTGGCTTCCTAAGTCACCCGCACAGTCAAAGTGTTGAATGGAAGTTCAGGTCCCAAAAAGGAAGGTCGATACGAAAAATTTGAAAAAAGACGAAAAAACAAAAAACAAAACAAAAAAAAGATTTTTATGATGGAATTAATTCTTTCGATTTTACCCATTCAATTTTTGGCAATTAAATGTTTGAGGAGAACCGGGAGGTCCTGGGTTCGATTCCCAGCTCTGTGCATTTTTTTTTCTCGCAAAAAACATTTAATTGCCAAAAACTGAATGGATAAAATCGAAAGAATCAATTCCATCATAAAAATTATTACTAACCCATTGAAAATCCATTCCATCGATTGTAAAAAAAAAATATGTTTGGAAAAATACGAATAACTTACCTCAAACTGAGATCTGGACTAGCACAGCGAATAACAGGGCTCGGAATTGGGGGCACCACTCGGTACCCAAAAGTTAGATAATTTTTCCAAACGTGCATGTAAACGTCTCTTTCATTCACTGGTTTTCGTACAGCGGTCGAACTCCTCAAAAGCGAGGCTCTGTTGTCATTCACCGGGCTAAAATATAATGAATATTTATAATAAATAATAATGAGACATTCACGAAAATTTTCTGGTTCACTACATAATAATATGAATATTCTTGATATTCATACATTTGCCGACGGAATCATTAAATATTTTTAATCGTTATTTTATGGTACAGATAATGCAATTTCGCTAGTAAAAAAAGTAAATTGTGGTTAACCATACCCCATGGGGGTCTTTGGTATCCTCACAATTCCCTTCCTCTTCCTCCCAACACACCAATTCCTTCCAAAC